>JAOWBC010001714.1:22900713-22914128 GCA_028566105.1 Hypoplectrus providencianus
GGAGCACACAGAAAGCCATGCCTGCAGCCTTGCGGACCACCCAAGGGTGGTGCTGGGAGAGAGACTCATTGTAGGACTCTGAACACATGACCGAAGTCTTGCTGTCCTCACTGCTGGTGCGGAGGCGGTCCAGGAAGAGCTCCAGCCACCTCAGTGCACGGTGAAGCCTCAGGAGAGTGCGGCAGCCGGACTCTGAGTGGCTGCCTCTCTTGGTCAGGTCCACCAGACTGTTCTCCAGCTCATATTTGACCATTGACTGGACAGTGACATACTGAGGCCCATTCTCACCATTCATGTGAGTCACCAGGATATTAATTTTGTTGACAGCATCCTTAGAAATGAAGCCAAACACGCTCCCCAAGCTGTTCAGAAACCTATTGATGGGATCAAAATAAACAGTTAAATACATCACTGATGTGCTGTAATAATAATAACAGTAAAAACTCTGAACTCCGAAACGCCTGTCAGAGAAAACGAAGGACACTTTACATGAGACATATGGGAAAAAAGAAATAAAAGCAAGTACTAAAAAGGAATAATAATTAAGTGATTACTAACGACAGGGTTGTTTTGGTTGTTTTTGACAGGTTTGTTGTTTGGAGTGACAGCTGGGTAGTATGGATGAATGAACATTGGACTTACTTAACAAGACCACGCCACCCAGCGACGTAATGTTCAAGGTAGACTTCCTTATTCTCCGACAAACACAACTTGAAAGTATCGAGGACCTCCTGTAAGCAGAATTTCTGGTCTTCTTCGGGACCAGCCATGGTGTGTTTTCTTCACGGAAGTGCTGTCCGCAAAGGCGAATAGGCAACAAATGAATGTGCAAATGTCACCAGCGGCTACTTAAGAAACTGGAAAACGTAGTATAGTAGGAGTGAGGTATGACTCAAGAGACTGAACACATTACCAGCGATAGAATGTTGAATATGAAAGGAAAACTAGGCGTTTCTCTTCATCTCAAAGGAACGGCAGGTCATTTCTGCTGTAATCCGTTCCTACTGCGCAAACTCGAGCCGGCGGAAGACACCGGAAATTGGAGACGTTGCCTTCAAAATAAAAGCTTTGTCGCTTTTAAGTAACAATTGAAGCAGAATCACTTGATTCACGACATTTACAACAGTTTTGTCACTGCTACCGTGTTTGGTCAAAAGCTGTACTGTACAGTTTTCTTGTTCTTAAAATGCATAGACGGTATACGGAAAGAAATGTTTTTAAATATACAGTCAGTGCAAATTAAGACTTCAGTTATGCAATATAATGTTAAATGTTTTAAAAACTAAAGATTGCATCAAGCCGTTATATACTAACTTTATGTACACGTACAAATGAGTGTGTAATGTAAACGTGCTCCAAATCAATGACATCAATTACTTCAACAAAGTGTTTTATTTTGAATGCAATTCCCGGAAGTTGTACATGTGAGCGTGTTTGTATTTTGTCACAGCTAAGAAACGTTTGCACTCGCAATGACCCACATTTAAACAAGTTAGACGATAAACTTTTTAATTCCAAACAAGGTGTAACTTATCGGAAGCAGACCGACCCCCTGGGTTAACCGGGTGGCATTCATCTATCTTAAGAAACAGGCTGAGAAAACATGCCTGAAATAAAAGTAACACCACTGGGTAAGTAACGCCATAGTAGCTAGCAAGCATCTGCTAGTTCCGTCAACAATAAATGCGTTTATAAATTTGAAGTTATCAATTCATAACACTTCTTGCTGTTGTTGAGTAAAAATAACGATTTTAAACTTTGTTTTAATGGTTGAAAATAGCTTGTAAATTTTACCCTTTATTGTCAGTAGTGAATGTTAGCTCGATAAGCTAACTTTGTGGTGCATTCACTGTGTGGTTGATTTTTAAACTTTCTCTTAACTTCACTTTTCCCTCTCCAAGGTGCTGGACAGGATGTCGGCCGCAGCTGCATCCTCGTCTCTATTGGAGGCAAAAATATAATGCTCGATTGTGGGATGCACATGGGATACAACGATGATGTAAGTTAAATAGCTTATTTGAAAAGTATGAAAATGTTCTTTATTTGATTCCATTTAGTCTCAAACAGCTTACATAAGGTGTTACGCGTACATTTAAAGAATTGCAATTTTTTTCGTTCAAGGAATGTTTAATCAGAATGCACACTGATCGTGAATCACGTGTTTAATTTGGGTCGTGAGTGTGTTAAATCAAAAAAATTACTTCAAGTTTAAACTTACTTTCATCATTTTCTGGCCTGCCCAAAATAATGATAATAACAAAACTGCGGTGCCTGAGCTACATTACAACTTTGAATAAAAGTTATGCAATGATGGTTTTATGTTTGAAAAAGAACAGAAACACTATTGATTTTTTTTTTACAAGGGATGCATTCATTCATCCATCCAATTTCATTGCCAGGTGGTTAGGGTTGATTAATAATTATTCAGTCAATCTCTGGAAAATTTAGAATATCAGATTAATTGATGATGAGAATAATATTTTTTTTTATAGTCACAGCATCCCATTTTAAAGTGTAATCCCTCTCCCCTGCTGTTTCATTGCATATTTAGTGACTTTATATTACAAAAAGGGTTTATATTTTGAATGAAACATTGGGAATGTAATTGAAGACTGAGATATATTACAGTATAATCCTAATATAATACAATTCTGTACTGTCATTGCAGAGACGTTTTCCAGACTTTTCTTATATAACCCAGAATGGGCGTCTGACAGATTTTCTGGATTGTGTGATCATCAGGTTTGTTGTCCTAATATTCCCATCATCATGGATAAAATAATAAAAAAAAATCCACTGTTTTATTTACATGTCTACACCTGTTCCTTTCCAGCCATTTCCATTTGGATCACTGTGGCGCTCTGCCCTATATGAGTGAGATGGTGGGCTATGACGGACCCATCTACATGACCCATCCCACCAAGGCCATCTGTCCCATTTTGCTGGAGGACTTCCGGAAGATCACTGTCGACAAAAAGGGAGAAACCAATTTCTTCACCTCACAGATGATCAAGGACTGCATGAAGAAAGTTGTACCTTTGAACCTCCACCAAACTGTCCAGGTGCAGTGGCAACATCATTTTTGATGATATTTCTGCACCAGCTGCTCTTCTCTTTTGATGGCAAATCAAGCTGTTTCTGTTGTGCTGCTGGCAGGTGGATGATGAGCTGGAGATCAAGGCGTACTATGCAGGCCATGTCCTGGGAGCTGCCATGGTGCACATCAAAGTGGGATCAGAGTCTGTGGTCTACACTGTGAGTGTAAACAAGTCTGCTCTTTATCTGAGTCCATGATTTTGACAGACAGGATCTCAGAATAATGTCTTTTCATTTTTTTAGGGAGACTATAACATGACACCTGACAGGCACTTGGGGTAAGTGTCTATTACTGAGTTAATCATAATTTAGTTGTATTTGTTGATGTCCATAATTTCTTCATCCCCGTGTTTGCATGTTTGCAGTGCTGCATGGATCGATAAGTGCCGTCCAGACATCCTCATCTCAGAGTCCACATATGCCACAACCATCCGTGACTCAAAGAGATGCAGGGAGAGGGATTTTCTGAAGAAAGTGCATGAAAGCATAGAGAGAGGAGGAAAGGTAGTTCTCAGAGTTACTGGAATTCTGTATTTTATGGAGAGCAATTTCTTATTTTACATATTCAGTGCAATTTTTTATTTTTTTATTGTTTTTATCATTTTATTATCTTTTCAGGTTCTTATTCCAGTTTTTGCCCTTGGAAGAGCACAAGAACTCTGCATCCTGCTGGAAACATTTTGGTAGGTTTGATTTTCAGATTGTAAAACAAACCCTGTGACATAAAACATTGCTCATCAAATGATTGCCCGTTTCAGCAGATTAGAGCAGCTGCATAACTCATGAAGGCGTACTTGCGGCTGTATTGAGATTCAGAGTGTTACCTATTTTTTCCTCAGGACATGTGCTGTTCTCAGCAAAAACTAGAAAGTAAAATGACATACTCAACTACAGTGTCAATTTCTGTGGAATTTGTCACACACGGAAAAATATAATTATCTGAACAATTCTTTGTTACGATTCACATTCAAAGAGGCTCTGTTGTTTCTGTTGACAAAATCTGGTCAGTCAGAGGTAGAGGAAGGCAATGTTGCCCAGATGTAAGAATTCTGAAAATTTCCTAAACAAAAGTATAGATTTCTGAATTTAAATACATCACTGTCAAAGCTAGACAGAAGAGCGCAAAGATGAAAGTGATGTGTGGAGGTAGTCATTATCTGGCTGAGTGATGTCAGATAAAGACCATTATTGTGCTTCATAATTGTTGGTGTTCCAATTACAGTTCTTGTCAGTGTGTAGTTATTTCACATTATTACAATTAAAAAAAGTCACAAATTATTTGAAAAAAATAGCAGCTTCCTTAAATAGATATCCATTTCATTAAGCTTGATAGAATAATGATGGTGTATGAACTTTTTCATATTAATTAACAATTTATTTGGCAGCCACTCTCATCATTTTCTCTTCTCCACCAGGGAGAGAATGAACCTAAAAGCCCCCATTTACTTCTCTACTGGGCTGACGGAGAAAGCTAATCATTACTACAAGCTTTTCATAACATGGACCAACCAGAAGATTCGAAAAACCTTTGTGCAGAGAAACATGTTTGAATTTAAGCACATCAAGGCCTTTGATCGCTCCTATGCTGATAATCCTGGACCCATGGTATGCTTTTTTCTTTTCTCAAAATGACACTGAAAGAAATGTAATTATTTAACCATGGATTGAAACTGAGATGATCAAATTCCAACAAATTGTACACTTTTAGGTGGTGTTTGCAACACCAGGTATGTTGCATGCTGGTCAGTCTTTGCAGATCTTCAAGAAATGGGCTGGCAATGAGAAAAACATGGTGAGTTTCATAAGAAAATGTAAGATTATTTTTTTTAGATAGGTAAAACTTGATTAACAGCCAGTTCTGCCTTATAGGTGATCATGCCTGGGTATTGTGTCCAAGGAACAATCGGTCACAAGATCTTAAATGGGCAGAGGAAGCTTGAGATGGAAGGGAGAGCTACAGTAAGAATTTTTAATTCTCATCTTCATCAGTTTACAACCACCTGTTTTAAGGCAGGTGTATATAATGTATAATGAGAAGCCCTCTTTCATAAGATACTCATTAAATTGAATATCTTTCATGTTGCAATAAAAGTTAGTAATTTGAGAAGGTGAATCATTATTATGATCTATATTACATCTTTTATTGTATTTTGATAAAACAAATCCTTTATAAATCAAAAGTAAATTATGTGAAATTGTAATTCATGTGAAATTCATGTTCATCAGTGTTACTGTGATTGTTACAGTTGGATGTTAAGCTCCAGGTGGAGTACATGTCCTTCAGTGCGCATGCAGATGCCAAGGGTATCATGCAGCTCATTCGCATGGCAGAGCCCCGCAACATGCTGCTGGTGCACGGGGAGGCGGTGAAAATGGAGTTCCTCAAGGGCAAGATTGAACAAGAGTTCAGTAAGTGCATCTCCATCACTCCGTCGATAAAGGGAGGCTCAGTAAAGGTCACCTGTAAATGTGTGCATGCTCACAGTAGGAGGAGAAGGCATTGTCAGTCCTGTTAATGTTGTTTTTAAATGGCAGGCATAGATTGCCACATGCCGGCCAACGGAGAGACCGCGACCGTGACAACAAACCCCAGTGTACCTGTGGATATGTCACTCAACCTGCTTAAGAGAGAGATGGCTCTTGGTGGTATGTTTTGCTCATTCTTAGGAATTAATGCGTTATGTGACAGCTTACTGAAATATAAAGTGGCACATAGTTTGTTTTTGGTAACAGTGGTTTACAGTAAATACACAGTTTCAGTTTCAGAGTTCTGTAAGTTCCTGACATTTCCATTTAAAAGAAGTGTTTTTTTCAGCGTGGTTTATGCGGCTTCATCTTGTCCCATGCTACCTAAATATCATGACCCAGTTAGGCTGTTTTAATGACAAAAGGCGAGTATGTAAAATGATAGGACTGTAAAGCCTCCAAAAACCTTTATAGTATAGTACAGTCTTTTCAGACTTTAAGATTAATTAATATGGCAGTTGGGTGAGGAAAGAAAGCACGTGTAGATAAAATTGTTTGATGAAATTACATGTCAGGACAGTTATGGCAAATTAGACAACATCCTAATCCTAAAATGTAAATATAATATCAGTTGAAAGTATGAGAGCTCCAGCCAGCTGACAAATGTAGTACAGTCTTTTCCCAGTTCATCACATCAGATATTTGCTATTACACACTTAGTTATAATAGCCCAGTAAACTTTTAAAAAACCTATGATTAAAAAACTCCCACAATATACAAATTTATATTATTTAAACTTTCTGTTTATTAAATGCTGGAGGGAATTTTTATTTTTTATCATTGCAGAGTGAACTTCCAAAAATAAGCAAAAGGGGGATAACTTAAACTCTGACTCTTTATTGACACATTTAAAAACACGAAATAAAAATGGAGAGGGGCATGTATTTTTAAATCTGTAGAATTATTGTCAGGGATAATTCAGCAGCACCATGGCATCGCTCATACATAAATCTATGTCTGTGTTTTTATGTGTATATTTACTTGTTTAGTCATTTAAACCATTTTTTGTTTAAGGGCCACTTCCTGATCCCAAAAAGCCCCGTGCCATGCATGGCACCCTGATCATGAAAGAAAATGTAAGTTTACTTACTTTTAACTATACACTATGTCAGTGCAGTTAGACTTTGACTTTTTAAATACTTTTTAACAGACTTCTTGTGACCTTTTGTATTGACATCGTGCAGTCTAGTGGCATTTTCGCAGTTATTAAGATCGACAGTTGATGATGCAGTTCCTCGCTGTCTGTCTCTCCCCGAGCGCAGAGTCTGAAGCTGGTGTCGTCGGAGCAGGCCCTGAAGGAGCTCGGCCTCAACGAACATCAGTTACGCTTCACCTGCCGCGTTCAGCTCCAGGACCCGCACAGCGACACCGACACACTTCACAGAATCTACACACACCTCAAGAGGTGAGAGGAGCACTGCAGGGAGAGGACCTCTGCTTACTCATCTGCATTATTTTGCAATTCATCTGCAGCATCCACTTCCTCCCCTGGCCTGGCCTTGGACCTTTTTATTGAAGTATATTTGTGATAAACTACTTGAAGTTTTCTAGCTCCTCCCTTTTTCCTGAATGTTTGTGATATGAAACATATTTAACCCTTGTACCATATTTTTCCTTTCTGCTGCATTATGTGACAATTATGACAACATGTATTCTAAACCCTTTCTTTGTCATTTCTCTGCTTCAGCGTGTTAAAAGGTTACACCATCCAGCACCTCCCTGATGGCACGGTCATGGTAGAGTCCATCGTCATCAAAGTCTCCTCCTCCGCTGAAGACCCCAACACAAAGGTCCTGCTGCTTTCCTGGAGTTATCAGGTAAATCCTCATCATTTTTTTTATTGTCCCACAACAGGAAATTATTTTGGCAGCACAACTGCATTAGCTAGCATTCAGTCAGTATTATGTTTTTGTATTTTGAGATATTCAGAAATCATTTAGAGAAATATTATTTCTTAACATAATTTTTGTCTTCCATAATTGTCCTATATTGTTTTCCATAGCGCACTCATATTCTGTGGAAACTAGGGATTCACCATTAAGTATGGAGAGCTGTTCTCCATATCAAAAACTGTTTACTTTAGTACATCAGATTATCTTTATTTAGGAGTAAAAACTAATTAGTTGCATATCTTCAATTTGTTATTTAAGCCTGATGATAGGGCAAGGAAATAATATAGATGCATTAATATGGCAGCAAACATTGTGTTTGTGTGTTATGTGCAAAAAGTGGCTTTCACTTGATCCCTGTGGTACAGACAAACACTCCTATGAAGAAACAAATATTGCAGATATCCCACTAATGATTCTGGTCTTTAAAATAAGGTTGTCTGATCTACAGTGTTTAATGCAGCACTGAGATCTGGAAGCATATAAAAGTGACACCTTTGAGCTCATGCTCATGCAGAGATCACAGACAAGCTGTTTCTGTGCTGTGGTGTGGTCTGACCCCAGATGGAAACACATCACAATGAACATAAGCAGCAAGATAATTGTAGAGTATTCTATTTATCGAGTTGGAAACATGTCTTTGGTTTTAAAAATGATAGTGAAAAACAGACCACAAGCCCACATGAGGGCTATTTTCTATGAAGCCACTGTGTCATCTGCAAATTAAAAATAAAATACATAAAACTATCTCTTGCACGAGGCTTTGTGCAACCAAGGTGCTTCTTGAAAGAGCTGGGCAGCACTTGTGGCTGTTTCGTGCATTAATCTATGCATTTTCATCCACTAGGGGCAGCCACCCCCACCTCCCTATTTATGCAAACTGAAAAGGGTCAGGAACCTCCTGAATCCATATTTTATTAGAATATGTCGCATGGGCGACATATGAGGCTCCTGCTATTATGATAATATATGCAAAATATCCTGCCAACTTGACGATTTACTCCGTAGGTGTTAATTATTTATATTTTAAAATGCACATTTAAATTAAACAAGCAGCAGAGAGGGAGGGACTTATCACATCTAGCTGCAGTGAGCGCAGATGATTTAAAAAAATACTGCAAACACTTTCTTTGTCCTAAATCCTTATCACCACAACACGTGACTCGCACCACCAGGCATATATCGGTTTCACAATCTTCACATGGCCTCACAGTCTGTGGGAGTGGATCAGTAAACCACTGTAAGTGAAATCCCCTGTGTGTGGGCAGACAGTGTAAGAGAAAGGGGTGTTAAAGTGAGAATAAGATGAAAGGAGAAGGTGGGGAAAGCTGCCTGTTGAACTGCGCAATGGAAAGACGAGCATTTATGCATCATGTGCTACGTGCAAAGAGCAAGAAAATAAAAAGTATGATGTGTATTTGTGCCTCTTTGACATATTTAATTCTCTCAGAAAACTGGCTCACAGATTAAGTTGCCACTAAGTTAAAAGCGAAGCTCTTGATGGTATCTGTAGGATAAAGTGTTTGGATTGGAGATAAATAACGCTTTATTCTTAATGAAGTTCACACTATGATTTTCTTGTTATGGCTGATGAGGGCTCTTTGCCACATAATATAGAATCTATATTTGTGTTATTTTACAATGCTTCTCTTTTCTTACTTTATGTTCTTGTTTCCTTTGCGAGGACGAAGACCTGGGGAGTTTCCTGTCAACTCTGCTGAAAAAGGGACTTCCATCAGGACTCTGCTGAAACATCTTTTGTCCCAAAACTACAAAACACTTCCAGGAATCCTTCATGGACTCATTTATTGACTGAACAGCACGAGATTGAGGAAAAAAACACACTCAAATTCTGATTTGTCCCTTTATTTTGATGTACAATGCCATTTTGAATAAACACTTTTTCTAGAAAAGTCTCATTTTTCAACAGTGAGGTTAAATTTACAAATAAAATGAGGCATAAAAAGAGATTTATTTACATGACACGTGCGTTTCCCCTTCAGCTCACTGCAATCGTATAAATACCTCTTCTCCTCCTTATTCCTCCCCAAGGCCATGTCACCTTTACCTGCTTCCATTTGCAGTGACTGGTGGTAACGTAGTAAAGCACGGGGTCCAGGCATGTGTTGAGGATGACGAGCGCCATGGTGACCCGCCTGGCGTTGTAGATGGCATTGGCTGAGTCGCAGCTCTGGATGACATCTATGCGTCGAAGGAGGTGCAGCAGGTACACCACATGGTTGGGCAGGAAGCAGAGCAGTGTTATAGCTAGGATGGTGTAAATGACCCTCACTGCTCTTTGGGCTGTTTTAGTCCTTATCCTGGAAATACGCCTTGCAACCAGCGGATAACACACCAGGATGATTAAGGAGGGAAGCAGGGAGCCAAAGATCAGGCACAGAAAGCTGTACACCACTAAGCGTGTGTTCCACTCACTCTTGGAGAAATTCTCAAAGCAGCTGTGGGTTCCAGATGCATCTTTGTTGGTTTCCAGGGGTCCCATCAGGACAAAGACCAGCATAGCCACTGCTACTAGACACCACAGCACCAAACTCACAACCTGAGCGAACCAGGGGCTCCGCAGTCGCAGATAGGTGTGTGGATGTACAGTGGCCAAATAGCGATCCACACAGATGCAGGTCATGAAACAGATGCTCATGTAGATGTTGGCGAAGAACAGAATCCCAGTAATGCGGCAGACCGGGTCCCCAAACACCCAGTTGTTTCTGTTGAGGTGGTAGTGGATTTTAAAGGGCAGAGTGCAGAGGATGACGATGTCGGCCAGAGCCAGATGGCTGATGTAAACACTGAAGGCTGTACGGGGAGTAACCCTGAAGGTGAAGAAGAAGAGGGCAGCCAGATTTCCTGGCAGTCCCACAACTAAAGCTAGGATGTAGACCGCTGGGAAGAAGTAGTATTGGTACTCCGCTGAAGGGATACTGCAGTTGCCAGCTGTTGCATTCATCATTGCAGACAGAGCGTTTTGTCAGATGAAACCAGAAAGCGTAGGTTGGCTCTCACAATTACTGCTGCATCTGTAACAGTAGCAACACGAACATGTTTCTGTTTATTTTTTTTCCACTCTTGATGCCCACTACCTTGGAAACAAAGTTTAGATGTTGTTTTATTTGTCAGCTTTTAACAAAGGCTTTATCTTGTTCCAGAAGCTGACTATGTTTTTCTCTGTTGTTCAGGTTTCTAAAACCACAGCAGAAAAACACAGGATGGATGTTTTTACACTTTTTACACACAAAACACATTTATTGAAATATTTTAATTCTACTTTGTGCTAGTCGAAAACATAAAAGGGTGAAGTGAAATATAAAGAAACCCCAAAAGGTTACACTTCCAGTAGTATTCTCATAACATAAAACCACATTTTAAGGATTTACAACTTGTCTGAAAACACATTTACATTTCTAAGATATTAACCTAAAACTTAAAAACACTTACCGAGTTGTTTAGGGTCTCCTTTGTTTGATCAGCAAATGTAGAAAGCTGCTCTTGGAAACAAGAGCACTGTTTTGTTACTGCGCTTTGTTTGAGCAGCTCCTCTCAGAACATAGTGAGTACATAAAATGCTGCTCTTTGCTCAGACGTTTCAATTTCCTGTTTCAGTGGATTGTAGGTGTGAGGTGAAGGGAGGGTCAGGAAACCATGCATGACAAGATTAAGCACAAATTCTCTTTTACTCTCTCAACCACTCCAGTATAGAGACATATTAAAGTATGAGTCAACCTGTCTTCTACATCTCCAGCAGGCTGATGAGTGTATTTGTTTACCTAGTTTGATAAAATCATCCAAAATGCACATCAGGGTTAAACGTGCTTTACATTCTTCTATACTGGACCTTAAATAATTAATTTGTTTGGAAGTCATGTGCATGGGAGGGCAAATAAAAAATGTGTATGAATAATAAGATATGAATTTGTCCTTTAAGGGTTTTTGTAAAGATACAATAGGCTACTTGCTGTGTGTAATGTCAGACTATATCAGCTTTGTACACTCTTTATTTATTAATGTATAATCTAGGAACAAGAGTGCACTGTTTGGAAAACTCAGTTAAATATGTTTTTGTTTTGTTATCCAATTTACATTTCAATCTGATCATTCTTCACTAAGTAGTTTGAACTATCATTTCTGAGCAGTAGACACCAGACTGTCCTGTGACTATCTTTGCTGTGGTTCATCTTCTTTCGGTTGCCAAGACCAATAATGCTTTATATATAGTATAATTCCTACTTAACACTTACTTAAACTCTTATTCTGAAAGAATCAGACCGGATGTTTATTCAGCGCGGGACAAGACAAAAAGTAGTATTTCAAATAGCTAATGAATGTTTTAGTTAACATGCGTATTATAACTATTTTATTTAACCTATGCAGTAGCTATGTCTAGCTATAAGTCATAAAATGGTTACAAGCGTATTTTTGTATCGATTGTGTTGTCATAAGGGGTGTAACTGTAATTTTAGGCTAGCTACCGATTGAGCTAAGGCTAGCTAACTGAGGCTAGCTGTTGTACGTTCAGTTCACAGGAAACTAACCTGAAATCGAGTTAAATTAAGATTTAATTGGCGTGCTATAAAAGTACTCAAACCGTGGATATGTCCAATGTGTTCAACACAGCAAGTGAAGGAGAGGTTGCAGATAAATGTTATATTTGTCTGAGTCTCTTTGAAAACCAAACAGTTGCGTCTCTGGACAGCTGCCATCACGTCTTCTGCCTTGAGTGCATTCTGCAGTGGTCCCAGGTGAGAATACATGTCACCTGTTAGTCCTGTCCAGCGAAATATTTCATGTTTAATTTACAGCCTCAGATAATCTCACCGGAATAATATTTCTCATGATTAATGGTTATAATGTACATCAGTCAAACTTTTTATTGGATCAAGGTTTTCCATACATAGTTACATTGACGTGATAGTTTTTCAACATAAATTTGAGCTAAGTGTGTCGTTGATTGACACAAATTATTATTCATATTTTGTTCATAAATTATCAGTTGGATTATCTTTCATATCAAGTAAAACTGGTTAACATTCCAATTTAATGGTTTTATATTTTTGAGATGCATGAACCTCCAATGTAGTATTAAAGATTACCTTTATTTTATCTATGGACAGAACGTGAAATAGTGAAACCCAATAATGTCCAAGCTTCATGGCCATTATGGGATTTTTGATTGCTGCTGAAAAATGCAGGCATGCATTTGAGGCATTTTGTTTCTCTGCTCTGAATCCGCAGACAGCTAATACTTGCCCAGTCGATCGGATCAGTTTTGCTTTCATCCACCAGAGACGGTGTCCTGGAGGGGCCATTCAGAAGCAGGTCATTATGTGCAGTGTCCTGAAGGAATCTTTCTGCCATGTATTTGGAAATGTGTGGAATATGTGGGCAGTGTTTGGGGGCTGAACTGTTTGTGGTGTTGCTGCAGATCAAAGTGAGAACGAAGAGAAAGGAAGACGACGAGGATGAAGAGGAGGGAAGCAATCCTGTTATCTGTGAGGAATGTGGACGCAGTGACCACAGGCATCGGCTGCTAGTGTGCATACACTGTGATTCAGGGTATGGCATTGCAGTGTTGGTGCAGTTTGCCCTATTTAACAATCTTTTGATGTTCAACTTCAGGAACATGGCAGTATTTATTTTAGTCATAGAAGCATTATTATGAGTACAATAGTGATTTTTGCTTGATTTTGACCACTTTTGCTCTAATTTTTATCACTCAAACCACTAATTAACAACTAATAAGCTCTGCTACTACAACAAAGTGTTCTTTTTGTTCCAGATATCACATGGACTGCTTGACACCATCATTAAACACAGGCCCTGAAGGTGACTGGATTTGTCCAGATTGTTTGGCCACTCCTCAGATCACAGGTAAACTGTGTTATCAATTAA
>JAOWBC010001714.1:22923500-22934429 GCA_028566105.1 Hypoplectrus providencianus
AGACAAACCTGTGGTTAAGCAAGATCAAACGAGATGTCATTGATTGGCATTAATAAGTAGACTAAAGCATATGTCAGCTTCAGATGGCTCGCAGTGACTAATACTCTTTACCTGACGGCATTGATGAACCCTTGAAGTAAAGACACCACTTTGTTTACTCATTCAAGGACATCTATTTGTGTATTTTTCTTCTCTTCAACAAAGGCTTTAAATGCTCAAACATTTTGTGGATAATCTTCCAGCCTGGAGCTCTTTGTCAGTTTTTTAAATTACATTTTGTAGTGATTATCTTCGTCAATTAGATTACACTCATAGGCTGAATGCTTATTTTCATATGGCAGCTGCACGGTCAGTCCAGGGATCTTAATTATTTCTTTCTGTAAAATAAAAAAAGATATGACTATTTGGATCTGATATGTCTGATCAGTCACATCAGGGCAAATACTCATCCTATTTACCAGTCTATGCAACAGCCAGATACAATATCCATTCATTCTGTTTTTTTATCATTTTCAGCATGTACCTAAATACCTGTTACGAGCTACAAAGCCTGCAGTGACAACAGAAGAGACGGCTTCACTTCATCACAGTGAGATCAGTAGTGCTTCAGCCAGTGAGTTACCAGCTGTCAGTTCCACAGAGTTAAAGACAAGAAAAAGAAAGAAGCGTGCAACTTGAACTCCTGACACCAAGAAGAGTAGATGTTTACAGAAATGACCACAAGGTGGCAGCATTGTGTTAGCATTAAGGTGTTTACTTCCAGCCAGAAATACATGTGAATGAACATTTTGCTTTTTTTTTTTTTGTTACATTACCTTTAAAATGTTATTTATGTCACCCTTGTCATGACAACTATTGAATGATATCTTGTTGTTTCATTTTTGCATACTTTTTAACTGTCAATAAATCCAATGAAAAGATAAAAACAACCAAAGTTTTCTTTTACTGTATGACTTCTTTACCATGTCTACAGCATACAGCATGTATGTACGTCACTCTCTCCAAAGGTAAAAATTTATCAGCTTTGCCTCACCCAGTATGTAACACTTGGTCTCAGAAGTGACTTTACTAACTTTGATGTGAAGGTGACAGTGAAATAAAAGAAAATAAGCAAGGTCAACTGGATTCATCTTCTGGCAAACATGAATATCTGTATAAAGTTACTTAGCAATCCATCCAGTGGTTGTGGAGATATTTCAGTCTGGACCAAAGTGGTTTTTAACTGGATGTTGTGCATCACCTAAAGCACCATGTAAAATCAGTTTTACTTTGGCACAGGTGGCCTGATGTGGGCCGACTTTGATCAAATAAACTATGTGGGGCAACTGGGGTGTCTGAGACAACTGTGCTCGTCTGCAGGATTTCCTCATCCCGCCTCCCTCAACAGCACTGAGCCATCGCCTAGCAACACCAGCCTCAGTCTCGTTTCTCAGGATCTCGCAAAGCCACACCCGAGAGAAGAGGCTGCCTCAGTTAGACAGTCTCAGATCTGTTGTTTCTGGTCATCTAATATTAAATCCATTCTTTGATGTTCAAAATCAATAAATATGTTGGATCAGAAACCCATTGAACTCAGATCTACTGTGTGAGAAATGGAAGAAAAAAAACACAAATGTGAGGTCAAGAAATCAAGATAACTGATAAAACAGTTATTATAGCTCACATGTGTAAATGTTGATCCTAGTGTGTGTGTGTGTGTGTATGTGTGTGTATGTGTGTGTGTGTGTTTCTTATCAGCGCGTGTTGTGATTCAGGGGGCGGGTACTTACCAAGCCCGCAGCTCATCTTGCCCTACTTTTCTCCACAAAACAATGTGCACAGAAAAACAAATGTTCACCTTCATTGGCCAGACATGTTTGCTGAGCAGAATTGTTGACATGAACAAAGACGTCCAAGCAGAGACACTGTCAGGAGTGCAAAACCAAGCGTACACAAAAAGCCACTTAGTTCCCTGTTTGTTGGTTTATCTTTACTGAAGCAATCATCTGAGGAGCACTGGAGAGCAATAAACTATAGTGATAATGATAATAAGATTTGGGGATATAGCTTATTCTCACCACCTGTTAATTATATATGAAGCTAAAACCACAAGACATGTAGTGTAGTTCTACATAAAGACTGTAAACTGTGAAATGGCCTGTCCAAGAATAAAACAGAACATCCTATCTGCATCTGTATTTGTAGACTTGCCAGAAAACCCTTTCTCTGAAATGGCCTGTGATTGGCTAAAGTCTCTGTCATGGGCTATATTTTCCAAAGCCTAACCAGCACCAAGAGTTGACACAGAGGTTTAGTTTCCTTTCAAACAGCTTGAAGTACAATATGCTGTGGCCCTGTTAGATATTCCTTGAACATCCTTACACCTGGGGGCAAGGATTTGGATCGCCTTTGGGCATCTGCATATTTGATACGAGTCTAGCTGACACAGTGAAACATCCTCCCCGAAAAGTACTTTCCTTTGTTTCCGTTCCAGTTTTGACCCAGTACTTACCCTCCCAACTCTTCATGGGATCCAGTCAGTTTCCCTCACAGGAATCACTGAGGGGAACAACATACTGGACTATTGCTTATATGACTCCTTAAGCAATTAGGCTTACCCTAACACGATTAACACACGCTGGAGCCAAGGTCAAAACGGCGAATGACTTGCTGCTCAAGAGAGTTTGTTTACTAGCGCAGCATGTTCTTAAAGATTGACATACTAAGTAATCCAATCAGGTGCTAATGAGTGACTCTAAACCAGGTTTCATTCAAAAATACAGAATTAGTTGTGTGTTACTGCATGTGAAGTACATCAATAACCTATATAAAAACAGGTGAGACTTTAAATAAATCGTTTCACTTTATAGGAAACAGGATGACAACATCAGCTTTATGTGTTGTGTTGATAAATTTGCTGTTCATCAGGCCATAAAAGACACAAGAAGCTGTCCAGCGTAGCTCCAAAGATAGATCTTCACTTAGCAGCTGAATCAATATCAAGTGCAAACGCCATCCCCAGGGGTCACAGCAGGCTGGTGGCCAGGGGCAACGTCTGGTCCAGTCTATTTGCTGATCCAGCAGGGAGCCGGGCTGGTATGGAATCAGATCTCTGGTGCTGGTTGTTGTGGTGTCTCAATTCAGATGTGCCAGCCACTAACTAAATTTCCATCGCTGCAGCTGCCAGCATTATCACTGCTAGCAGGGGCTGCACCAAGGTTTTGTCATAGGCAGGATGGTGTGGTTTCATCTGAAGTCGGTTGGAGGAACAATAGCTGCAGTCCAGCTCTTTTTTAGAAGAAATACTCTTCAGCTGTCTCGTTTTATGTATTAAAGAGATAACAGAGCCTCAACCGTAGAGTACCTCCCACCAGTCTTGATGATCAGGAAACCTTGGTACAGATGAAGTTTTTCTTAAGTGTTCTTGTGTTTTGTTATGTCTGTTAAGTTAGCTTAAGAATGTATAAGAACAGCAGTGTATTCAGTGACAGTGACAGTTGTTAGATGTTTTTTATGTTTAGCGTTCAGTGTCTTGCTTAAGGATACTTTGGATTGCCAGAAACAAACCAGTTACCCTCCAATAACTCAACAACTGCTCTACATCATTTAATTATTTTGGGGGTTAATGGGTTCTACATATATCTAAGATCATCCACTAGAGAACAAATAAACCATACCAATGAAATTCTTGGAACGCCTCTACCTCCATCCACAAGTTATTTTGCTGATGCAGGGGAAACGATGCTGTTAGGTGAACTCCCCCAGTATTGAAGCTTAGAGCTGCACATGCAGAGAGGCACTTTGGCTGACACATTAGCTACGTGGGCTAATGTGCATTGGCGGGCCTGCTAAATAAGTCAGCAGTGCTGTTAGCATGACTGCAAACAGCTTTAGGTGGGAGGGTGGGGGGTCCAGTCTCAGAAAGGTCATGTGTCAAGGGCTTTTGCATATGACCCAGTGTACAAAACAGGAATATAATTTATTAAAATGAGTATTATTTCCACGACATTCACTATCATCTTTATTTCTGGTTCTCCTTCTTGCTTGGGACACAAACTCTATTTGCCCTTTATAACTGTAAGAATAGGTCTATGGGATTTTTTTTTTTAAATAAAGCCTTGTTTTATTGGTATATGTTTTATGGATATTATTGTACAGTAATGCATGTATAAAAAAAACAACAACAAAGATGGAAGGAAGAACATTTTAGTGCAGAAAGAAATTTTTCTGCAATTTTTCACGCTGCAACATTGTAATACCGTACGATTAACAGGCCAGGGACGGAAAGCAACCTCCACAAGCACTATGTTTATGTATTAGATCCATCAAATGTGAGCCGTTTGATCAACCTATTAGCCGCGATGGTGGGAAAACAAAGGAGGTATTCAGCAAATGTGAACGTTTACTTTAACTTGGTACAGGTTGCTGATGGTGGAAGGCTTAAACTTTCCAAGTGGATGCTGCACTTGTGAACTTGATTTTTTGCACTTTTCTTTATCTTGCTTGGCTTATTCTGTGTTTAACTGTCTAGAGTATCATAAAACTGGAGACAATTTCCTGGTATGTCACACATTCTTGGCCAATATAGACAAGTTTAATTCTTCTTCAGATATTTGTTCTCAAAGTGGTATAAATCTTCTTAAATATATCTTATATCTAAGTTTTAATGTCTGCAGAGCTCTTTCAAACACAAACAGTATCACATTAAAGCTAAAATGACTCTGTACTTGCAGCCACCTTCTGAAGACACACATACTTTCAAAACTGAAAAAGCAGCAATCCTATGGAAAGATTTAAAAACGCATTAAAATAGACATGGGGATACATTTTGGAGGAAGTTTGCGCTGAGACGACGCATGCATAATACAGAACATTCACGCAGCATCTGTACATGCCTCGTTGGTGGCGTCTTGTAGAGCCTTGCACCTGCAGTCAGAAGGGATAACATAACAAGCTGTGTGCTCAGCAGTGCAACTCGCAGCTCTCTCCAGCAGACCAAAGAGAGGAGCAAAAGTAGGTCACCCTCCCTGAGACCCACACATCTCTCCCAGTGATTCCACACTGCGGCAGTGCTTGTGTCTGCCATGAGAGGGCCTCTGATGGGAGCAAAAATGGGAGTCGACAGCTCCCTTCCACTCACGTTTCCTGCACAAAGGCAGAAGAGCTTCATCCCTGCTCTTTTTAGATGACATGCAGAAAACAAAAGCAGCAGGAGGTGAACAGTCCTTTACTGATATGATAGCTTGGCAGTCTCCACTGCAACTCTTCTCACCGTCACGCACAAGTCCGTCCATTTAATAAATCAGATTAGCCCTAAAAACCTGAATAAGTCCCATATTATAAAGACATAGGTAAAGATTTTAATAAGTACCCCTGTGCAGTTTCTTGCTCAAATTTCATTGAGTAAGTTGATACTAATATAATATCAGTCTGTTCAACAGATGAGATCAGGCTTGTTTAGCTCAGCATAAAGACTAGAAATATGCGGAAACTTCTAGCTTCGCTCTGTTGTCTGAAATCATTCAAAGCCCATTTTATGGAAATGCAGGAAATGGCTTTTACCACAGAATAGGCTACCTCAAAAATGATTGTTCAACCCTAAATACACTTTGGTTCTCTGAAATTTTGGTAATCTGTCATATTCTGATTGCATGAATTAAGGAACTTGATGATGACAGCAAAAAAAAAAAGAAAAGCTAAGGGATCACAAAAGTTATTCCAATTTTGGCCAAAGGGGAACATTAATGTCTGAATTTATGATCACATGCTGCTGCTTTAATAAAATCCAGAACGGTATAGACTATATGCATGCTACCAAGTTTGCTCTGAAGTTCCCCCAGCAGTGTGCACTTTCAGATCATCCCACTGCTGACTCGACACCTTCATAAAGAAGCAGTTGGTGCTTTGATCTAAGATTAGTAAAAGGATCTGGGGATGAGGCAAAGATAGAGAGGGGGGATGGTGGGGGGAGTCAAAAGACTGAGGTATCCCCAAAGAAATTAAGAGAAAACAGAGACACTGGAATGGTGAAGCACCTGCCTTCCCTGCCTCAGGCTGCTTCTGTGTGACAGGTGATAGTCGTGGTTTTATCCTTTGGGGTATGGTGGAAGTGATTTTTGACCCCAAACTTTGAAGTTGAATTTGCCATGACCATCATATCATTTTAGTACAACTAAGGCTGATGGGAATGCCTTATTTTTTTTAAACATGAACCAAACTCATGGACAAAGTGAAATCTTTTTCTGATTGGTGGTACGAGTTGAAATGCCAACAAAGTTATTACAATCCTTACTAAGGAGGAGATGAATATACGTACCAGATTTCATGGTAATCCCTTTGAGACACTCCTTAACACTACAAATGTCAACCTCATCATGCGATGGACAAAAATAATAGAGTCACCTAAGTTAGAAGGACAGATAGTGTGGTAATCATGGATGTCTAAATATTGAGATATTTTAGACCGAAGTGGTGGATAGACCAACAGACACCGCCATCCCCTGCATGACTAAAAAAGCACTTTAACACAAACAAGAAACTGCTTCAACATCTGAGTCAGTGTCGTTCCTCTGAGATTCAGTTATGTCAGCAACTGATGGCAGTATTATGTCAAAGACACCTCCACTGAGCGTGGATGAGATCATCTCAATTCATAGCCTGAGCCGCAGCCTTTTTAAAGCCGGGATCGGAAGGAACAATGGCGCTCTATGAAAACCTGCAGTGAAATCCCAAGCAGGCACTCCTTCTCTGAGCTTTCCCGTTTCCTGTGAATTAATAATAGGCTTGCTGGGGAAATGGATGCACTTAAGAAACCCTCATTTAACTCCTTTGCATTGGGAAGTAGATAGAAAGAGCGAACCTACGATGTGTTAAAGGTTTCTTTAAAGTCTGTGTTAAAGCAATTAGTTTCACTGAAAAAAGCTCTTACATTAAACAGATTTTTGCAGCTTATGTAGCAGTAAAACATGACGATCTGACATGGAAAACATACTGTACTGTAGAAGCGGTGTGAAGATGAGAGGAGTTAATCTGACTGGAGTATATTAGTGAAGCAGTTGTACATGTTATCTTTGCTTGAATAAGAATAAAAAGGGCTTCACAGTATGGAGCTGAGATGTTAAGAATTAATAGATCCTGGTTATTGGCAGAACAAACTTACATATTTTTAACTGTAGTAAATCTGTAAATGTTTTCTTCTTGCTGTTACAATAGAGAACAGAGGAAAAACTACTGAATCTCAGGGGGAAATACATTTCACGTGTATGATTCACACCTATATGAGATTATTGCACATGTTGTATTCATTCAAATGAGATGAAATGTGACGTCAGAGTTATACTCATCCTCCTCCAGAGGGTTGAGCACGTGTTGCTTTCAGGTGCCGTTGGAAATGTTGCAATTGTTACGTTCTTTGCAGAAACAGAATTAGCTTGAATCATTTGTGAAAAGTAATGTACTTACTGGACATACAATCTTGAGATATGTGTACTTTATTTGAAAACACGAGTTTCCATGCTACTTTGCAGCTCTATAGTCAAAGGGAAAATTTTACTTTACTTAAAATTTCAATTTCAATATAGTTATTAATGATTTCAATTATTAAAGTTTTGTATGAAGCAGTCATTTAAGCTTTTTAATATTGTTGCATTTTTTTAAATTAAGATATTTACAAATATGCATATATTTATATACACTCTATTTTTATTTTTGCTTAATCAATGAATAAGCAGCCTCTGTTGTTGTAGTTCTGTGGTTTCATTTATGAATACCGATATACTGTATTTTATATGATATATAGTTATAATATTGTAGAATGTTCATCTGCAAAATGACATATATTACTGTTATCAGTAGTGGAAAGTATCAATAATGTAAGTACTGTATATAAGTACAATATTGAGTTTACTTGCACATTTTATGCCACTATATATTTCTACTCCACTAAATTTAAGAGGCAAATATTATGCTTTTAACAGTGTTGTAGTACTCGAGATCGGTCTTTGTCTCATATGCGCCTATGCCATGTCTTGTCTCGGTCTTGACCCCTCAAAGTCTTAGTCTTGTCTTGGTCTTGATACACTGTGGTCTTGGTCTTGTCTTGGTCTCAGTTTAGGTGGTCTTGACTACAACACTGGCTTTGGATTCAGATTAAATAATACAAAAATAAAAAAAATAAGATAAAACAAGCTGACCAGCATAAAATTTATTAAATGGGTCAGTCAGATATTTCTCGCATGGCAAATTTTTGTCACATTTTATTTTCACGCTAAGGTTGCCTGATAACAGACACAGTTGTTAACCTTATGCACTCTATTTACATCTATATTCACCCCTGGAGTCTTATTTCAGTAAAATATCTGCCTTCTTCTTCCACCACTTGCTGTTGAAAAAATGTAGTAAGAAAAAATTCAAAATCTATCACTACACTGTGGTTTCGTAAGAGTATAAAACCTAAAGTACAAAAAACTGAACTGGCGTAAATGTTACATGTGGGATATCACACTGTAGACATCGCAAATTAAAAATCCGAGTTTAGCAGAAGCACGTGAAGGCAGCACGGGCTCCAGTCCTGGCTGAGGCAGCTCCGGATGATCAGAGCGGGACTGAGTGAGTGACTGAGCCGCTGCTGGAGCAGGACACGGCGGGAGGATCGGATCGCTGTATCGGATACTTAACATCGCTGCTTTCCTCTTCACCCAGGACATGAAATCTGCATTTTAACCGCGGTTCAACTTTACTCTTCAGCCCAAGATGACGGTGGATTTTGAAGAATGTATTAAAGATTCACCCCGGTTTAGGTAAAAACATGAAACTCTGCATGCACATTTTCTCGTTTGAACTGTTGAACGCCGCATTTATTTTCTAACCCAAGAACGATTTTCCGGTATTTAGGCTTAGGGGTTTATCCAAAATATCAGACACTGAATGCAAGTGTGAAATATTTTTCATGCGGCTTCTCTTTTACATTGCATCTTTTACTTAAATATCATTAGGATTTTAATACATTGATCTGATAAATGGTGCCTGGATTGCAATTACAGTTCGAAACACCAAGTCAGATGTGTGTGTAATTTCACAGTTTACATGTCCTTTTTTTTTTTTTTAAAGAAATATATATATTTATATTTTACAGTGGGCATGATGATGAGCAATGCAGCCATATGAGTTGTCACATGGGCTGAGTAGCAGATCAAAGTCTTCTCTGTTGGTCCTCACGTTGTCTCATTTCTGCTTTTCCTCTTGTGCTGCCATGATTTTTATTTCTTAGCATTTGACAGTGTGCTAAAAAGGAGCTCGCTAAGATTTAAACATACAAACAAACAATATTGATAGATTAAGCAATTCTATGATCTTTAATACGACCCCATAAAAAGGGGGTGGGGGTGGGGGGGTCACCAAAACCAGAATTCTTCAACACTCAATGAGATGCTTTCAAATGGTCCAATCACTATATAACCGCTCAAAATATGAATTTTTCTTTCATATAAGAAAAAGAGAAGCAGCAGCTCTTGATATTAGACAATACAATAGACAAGCTGGAACTAATGATATGGAAGTTTGCTTTAAAAAAAAACAAAAAACAAAACTTTTTAATCGGTTGATGTATCAGCTAGAGTTCAAACAGTGTCACTAATCATTGGATCTGAGGAAACTGAAGGTTTCCCCACACAGCCTGCACCTAAGCCCCTGACCGCTGTGCACCAAAGGTTACATAAATAAGGCAGGAATTTTCTACACCCACATCTGAACCTGGTCCTCAGCTCCCAGTGAGTACAGAGCCTCTCACAGGGGATCCTTTATAAACTCTGTCTGCAATGCATTGAAGTTAAAGTTTCAAACACTGGAATACTTTACTGGGACAAGAAGTGGTGTCACACTGTCGGTTTACCAAACTGGTATTAATATCTTCAGTGAGTTGGGTTAAAGTCACTTTTAATGTAGATGGACTTTGATTCTGAGCCCATGCTGCCTTCACTTGACTTTGATTTCTAAATCTGTGTGTATCAATAACTAACTACAAAAAAATTCTTGAAGTGATTTACGATAGTATTTGTGATAGATTTTTAATAATTTGTACGTTTTCCTAGGCGTCCATATAACTTTACTTGCAGTTGACGAGAAATAAGCAAAATGAAAACCATTGAAATCTTTGACTGATACGCTAACATATGATGTTATTAGATAGTTGAGACTGATGCTGCAGTTAGTGTGCTGAGGTGGAGCTAGTTTTAATTGCTGTTCGGTAGCTCAGGCCAGTGGTTCCTGATTAAGGGGTTGGGACCCCTCCAAAGAGTCATAACATAAATATGAGTGGTCATATAAGGATTAATAAGGAAGAAAAGAAGAAAAGCATTTTTTTTTTTACTAATTTGTATCCACATTATGGTCCTTTTTTGGCTTCATTAGGGGTTTCTTTGTGAAATATTTGCAGATTTTCCCTCTTTGTGCCTTACAACCCTGTGACCGTGCAAAAACAAAATGAAAGTGAAATATGGGTACCAGGCACATTTTATTGGGTACGGCTGTTCAACTGCTTGTTACCACAAATATCTTATCAGACAATCATATGACCATTCACTGCATTCAGGCCTGTAGACATGGTGAAGATGACCTGCTGAAGTTCAAAGTGAGAATCAAAATGTGGATGAAAGGTGATTTAAGTGACTTTGAACGTAGCATGGTTGTTGGGGCCAAACTGGCTGAGTTCTGAATCTGAGTATTTCACAAACTGCTGATCTAACAACCATCTCTAGGGTTTACAGAGATTGTTCCAAAAAAAGAGAAAATATCCAGTGAGCCAAAATGCATTGTTGATGCCAGGGGGGGGGGGGAGGGACAGACTGGTTGGAGATGACTTAAAGGCAACAGTAACGCTAATAACCACTTGTAACAACCACGGTCTGCAAAGACCTTCTCTGAACACACAACACATCCAGGTCTGAAGCAGCA
>JAOWBC010001714.1:22934818-22946670 GCA_028566105.1 Hypoplectrus providencianus
TGGTTGGAGATGACTGAAAGGCAACAGTAACTCTAATAACCACTTGTAACAACCAAGGTCTGCAAAGACCTTCTCTGAACACACAACACATCCAGGTCTGAAGCAGCAGAGGACCACACCAGCCACTTTATTAGGTTCACTGACAACAGCCCCAGCTAGACACTGTTTTTTTTGTAATAGTTCACAAACCTGGTTTGATCTTAAACAATTCATATATTTTATAAAATCATACATCCTTAGGTCAAAACTTTATCCACAAAATGACTTCAGCTGTCAAACAAATGTAATACAATAAGAAGTAGATTATTTGTCTCTGAAATGTAGTGGATTAGAAGTAATAAGTAGCCTAAAACAGAGTAAGAACCCAAGTTTTATGCTTAGGAACATTATTTTAATAGCTATATTTTCCACCACTATAATTGTGCGTGTGTGTGTGTGTTTGTGCTCCTGGAGATAAAAACTCTGCGCCGAAATAAATCAAACACTTCCAGAGTTGGCAGCAGCACCTTAATGACGGCCATGTGGGCTGGAGAAAGGCTCATCTCAGGAAGCGCTGAGTTAAGGCTGTTTGCTCTAACCTTCTCATCCTTGTTTCATATGCTAAGCAGCAGCCAGACTACGAGCTGAATGCTGAAGAGTCACCTACCTCATTATTTAGAGCTTACACGCTTCACTCTTCCTTTTTTATTTTTTTTCCATGCATGGGTCGATAACCTTATCTCTTATCTGGCTGGAGCAATGCATGTGGAATTAAACTATGCCACCTCCTCCTCCTCCTCTAATACTGTACAGATCTTTCTCACAGGCTTTAAAGGTGCTCTTTTATACGCTTCATATCCTGTTGTTGTGCACTTTCATCCAGTATATGTTTAGAGTCTTTTATCTGCTGCCCACATTGTTTAAATGAGTAGTAGACACGCTGAAAGAGACAAAGTAAACGCATGTTCTTGCAGTCACTGAAGCCTGTAACTGTGTTTTTCAGAGAGCATTCAAATGGTTTCCTTTGTGCAGCTAAAAGCAGTGCAGTGTTGTGTTATGTAACAACCCTGGAGGTGGATGACTGGAAGGAAGCAGCAGGCCCACAGTACAGGAAAATCGAGGCTTTTCACGATGAGGATTGGCATGATATTCTGCTTCCTACATGTGTAAAATCATGCAGGAAATCATCTGTGGCATGATGTTATCTCTCACATGTCCCAGGCTTCTCTACTTAGCTCAACAATTTAGCAATTGATCAGCAAATATTCTGACCAAGACGGAGAACAGAATCAATTTTCTTCCCTCCTTCTGAATCTGCTGTTGAAGCACTTCCCACGTACGTCCTGTTCAGAGCCCTGAGATCTTCTTCCACAAACTGTATGTATTCTGTGTGTTTCGTCTCTATGGATACTCCGACCCGGACAGATGTGAAATTGCCGCCAGTGATGCTCTCCACATCTGTTTTGAGAAAGTGGTCTGTGATGATTACACCCCGGCCGCAGAAGCTTGTGGTGTTTGTGTTTGCTCCGGCACAACAGTGGCAACACGCAACGTTTGAGCTGTTTTCTCTCCACTGACATGTTAATTTGAGGTCGCACTCACACGCTGCTGAGGGATACTATCGAGGCACAGAAACCAGCATCTTAATTCACATGAAGTAGACATTTTTGGATTGGTTAAAAACACTTTTAAACACTTCATTAGTGAAACCAGTGTTGGTTTTATTTCTCAGCCAGCTCTTTTTAGGGATCTAGGGCTCTTTATTGTTTAGAAATGATTATACCAGTATTTTTATAGCTTTATTACACACCATAACTGATGGCTTCTTACCATATGGAACTGTCAAACATGTGACCTTCACCAGTGATTTGATGTGTGATAACTAGGGAGGCTCCGATCAGGTTTTATGCTGCTAGTCACCGATACCGATCAGCCTGATTCCCAATCACAGATACCGATCACATGGATTGGCTGTAGATTTTTCTATTTAGTTATGTTGAGAGCTGCTGGCTACATGACCTGGATAAAAGTAAGCTATAAAATCACCTCAATTTAGACAAAAAGAGGTCTTTACTTACATTTTCAAGATGAAAAATACTTTCAGGTACAATGCAGCAACTATTCCTTAGGCCTTAAGAAAACGTTAAGGCTCAACAGGCTAGATAGTGCAGTAATTCAATTAAATGAAAGGTAGTTTTGGTAGGTGGTATTTTTTTTGCATGCTTGCAGCAGGCAAACTTTACATCCAGCATCATCAAGCCTGAGTTCACAATACTTATGCACCTTGTGAAGTGCAGAAATGGCTCTGAAATATGGACATTTTAAAGTTAAGTTAAACTATATATGTCAAGATATGGCACCATTTAATGACATCACCTTGAACTGGAGCAAGTTTAGGTGACGGATCTCTAGTTTCTATCAGATTTCGGAGCCAATTATGCTAAAACTATCGTGTTTTCAAGTAAAGATGAACACTTTTCTATTTTACCTAGGCTGTTAGCAGCTAGTTTTATCTTTATATGTTTGGGGATTGCAGCTCCGGAAGTACTATGAATGCCTTTAGTATCTATGCTTTTTAGAGAAGGTTTCCTTAATGCCCTTTTGGCGGGTTTTTTGGCGTCCTTGCCGGCTCGTTCATGTGTCCTAACAGAATATAACTATTGTCCGGAGAGATTCTTGCTTCCGCTGAGAGACAGACTCTTTTCTCAGTGCTTGAATGGCCCGGGGCAGACAGCCCAGATGATCCTTCCTCCCTTCCCATGTGAACAGCTGGGGGGTGGAGAACCGAGTCGAGGCGAGGCCGCCTTCATGGTGATGGGTTTGTCGTTGAGTCACATAGCAGAGAGCCCCGACAGGCCCGGGAATCCGAGGCCAGTGACCTGTGGCGCTCACTGCTTGTGTGTCTCCAGCGCCTGTGAGAGAATGACTGGATGGATGAATTTGTGACACAAAGTCAGATGACAGGGTGAAGGGGGGGTGTGCATGTCAAATTCCAGGAGATGCCTGGTACAAAGGAATGCAGAGTATGTGGTGTAATGTCTGTCTTTGTACGTGATGAATTATCCATGTGTGTTTAGTAGAAATTAAGGGAGACAGCAAAACAAAAATGCTTGTGGAGTCCAAAAAGAGAGTTGAGTGATGCTGCTGAAAACAACTGCACATTACCATGAGTACGATGGATTGGAATTAAATCTGCTTTACTCCAAAAAAGGGAAAATATATCAATTTATTTATTACAACAATAGAAAAATCTTTACTGGTATAAAATCAATGGACTTTGGACTGTTGATCAGAAAGAAGAAAAAACTTTTCAAATGTGATTAAAAGGTCAAAACGTTGTCTTTTAAATGTTAAGACTAAACAGTGAATGAGTTTGTTAAGAATATAATCGCCATAGATTCAACTGCCATTAACTTTCTTGATTAATCTTTTGCTTTATAAAACGATGAAAAATGTTCAACATGATTTCCCAAAGATCCTACCTTACTTCTTCAAACTTACAATCTAAAAACACAGAAATGATCACTATACCAAGAAAAACAAATGCAGCTTCAACCAGTATTGCATTGCTTTTAGCTTTTTGCATACTGTTATATGAGTTATTGGGTGAAATGGAAAGTACCTGACTTATCCTGCATCTGGATTTTTTTATATATTTCAAGATGTACTGCCATCTGCTTCCTTCTGTGTAGGGACGGCATTCACAGTGGGATTTCATTAGTTCATGTTATGACTTCATATTTAATACACGTTCGCTGAGAAGAGAGGCCTGAATTCACACTGGAGTCTGTTCCTGCTCAAAGAACTACACACTGCGAATGTTAAATTCATAATGGTACCAGGAACATCTGAAGGGAGCCGTTAATGCTCGGAGTCGCGTTGAATTCCAAGCATCTGGGTTCATCTCGGTTCAGGAGTGTGACTTTTGGGATGTTGTTCCTTTCGTTCCTGGAAGATCTGCATCTCCAGCTGCACAGGGCTGGAAGGGCTTTTCTCCTGACTGCGAGGTCTTGTTGCTTCTGCTCTATTTCAGACTGACCTCCTTCCATCTTGAATGTGTGTCAGTGGCCCTTCTGCTCAGCCAACAGTGCCTCTCCCAACAACACTGTGACTTTGGCCAGTTATGGGTGGGGGAGGCAGCATGATTGTAATTGGAAAAAAAAACACACTGTGGATATCCAGCTGATGTCTGTCACATCCATCAACTTGTGCAGCCGATGTCTTTATCTTCTATAGTGTTCTGTTGTCTAACCCTGTGAAAACAGACATCCGGCTGTATTAGCATTTATTTAAAATTGATTTAATATCAGAACCATAATAGCGCACACATTGTTTTTTGCAACGGAAAGCTAAAGCTTCCGTCCTTCCCATCACCATGTTGTCTGATCTTGATGACTTCATTATGTTACATTACATTTAGTCGTGTCAATGTGTGGTGGCGCCGCAGTTTTTCCCTGTAATGGCTACAGGTGATTGTTCTTGACATGATCCAGTTTAAATTGATTTAAAATAATATTTACAAAAAAATGCAATCGCTAAAGTATTCTGTGGTAATTTTGCTAGAAAACTCAGGCTTCTGTCATTGACGTCCTCCCATTACCTGCTCAGACGACATCCTTATGTTACAGTATGTCCATTGCTAAATTAATTTGGAACTCAAAAACCAAAAACGGAGGGTCATGGTCAGAGGTTCTTTAAAAATATTTTGTATATGTTTCTAAATCTTTTAAATCCGTATGTTAAGTGTGTTTATTTTGCAAATTCTGATCAGAAACTATGTATTTTTGTACTTTTTTTTTTTTTTACAACACTTTTATCAATTCAAATATTTATGGACTTAAGATATTTTAGATATGAAGCATCGGACGGTATCTCAGGGCAATGAAATCACAATGACCTCACAATAGGCAGAGGAAGCATAGCTCATATATTTAAGGTATTTCCCATAAATCCTGAGTCCTGTTTGGCTTTAATTTAATGCCCTCTGCTTTTGATTATTACACTAGACACATTAAAGTCTACTACCATCTCCGCCACCCTGTTTATTCTGCTATTTTTAATATACTTGATTTAATGAGGGAGGAAAGCTCAGTGGCACTGGCCCCTGGCGCTTCCACCATCTTGATAAAGGGGCGTAAATAAGCTCTGTGCCCTGGAGCTAACAACTCCAGGTAATGAAAGTGACAGGGATTAAAGCGGCAGCGTGTAGTTTGATGGCTGCGCGTCTTTAATCAGGGATTGGCCCACATTCGCTTGCTCAATCCCTGTGGGACGGCAAGGTGTCACACCTGGAGGATTAACGTCCGATTGGGTGTCATCCTGTAGGGCTGCAAACAGATCTAATGATACATAGAGCAATATGATTTCTCAATCACAGCGTTGTTGCCCTCCCAGTGAGAATGCGCTGCACCATTAGCTGAAAAGGCTTTCCTCTTTTGAAAATGAGAACTGATGAAAGGGCTTGTGCCAGTTGTGGTCTCGAAGCACACTGAGCTGCAGAGCATTTCGGGCAGCTGCACTTAAGTTAGCAGCCAGTTTGAAGGAATACACACGCTGCTGCCAGTTTATTAGGTACACCTACTTGAAACTGATGCAGTGTCATGCAACAGTGCGGCAATAAATCTTCCATTCATGAAGGTAATGAACTGATTCAATGTCATGCTTGATTTAGGGAAAGTTAATTGTGGTGCTTTTTAACTGTATTACATTATACATATATTATCTATTCTGCATGCTTGCATTGGTAGAATTGGTGTGGATGAAACAGTAGAAACAATTCTGGGCAATATAGAGCATCATTGACTACATGAGGGTAGGATTTATTGCATTACTGATGTATTTGAGCCAGCTGTACCTTATAAAATGATAACTTTATGTATGACTTAATGGTGCAATGGGCAGCAATAAGTGTTCAGGGTAGACCTTGGGAAAGTGGAGTGGACGATTGAAACCACACTTCTCCTTCTGAGTATAATAAGGTAGCAGGACGAGTGGAAGTGGCCCCTAAACCACAAGGCATTGGTCTGACAAATGAAGCAGTTCATGTCACAGTTGAGCAGCAAATTTGGTTATTATTAGAAACGTAAGTTTCATAAATCACATTGATTTTCAAATACTTGCTGTTGTCACCTCAAGAAATGGTTTACAGGTCAGGATGTGGGTTTGGCTTCGACATTAGTACATAAGACTTGTTTTATGAATTCAAAACAACCACACGTGAAGGAAGAGTGAAAGGCTGGCCAGCATAGAGGAAGGAAACACAGCATTATTTCAATATGGGTATAAAGACCTGGAGGACATTAAATGGACAGTTTAATTAAAATGATTAAAATCAAAATGCATGTTTTCCCTCTTACCTGTTAATCAGTCTAGTTTATTTTGGTGTAAGCTGATGAGTGTTGAAGGTAACGGCCATAGAGATGTCTGCCTTTTTTGGATATAATGTAGCTAAATGGCTGTTTTTGATATGCAATGAATAGCCCATTTCATTGTGATTACTCACTCAACAGAAGAAAAATCAGATAGAGTTGTGAATAGGCAATCTTGAAGTGATTTTGACTGCTGGATTGTTGCGTTTGGATGCCAGAGACATGCAGGGGGAAGGGATTAAGGACAAGCACTTATTCTGATGGAGAATAGCTGCAGCTGGAGTATTCAGTCAATTTTCCAACAAAGCTGTGGATCTGTCCAAAGACTGTCCTTTGTTCACTCATTCTTAACTCCCTAAATAATAGACATCGGTTGTTTTATGTACAGTTAGAAGCTAACTGAAATTTCAGACACTTGCATCATCACTGCAGGGAAACAACTGTGATTTTTGCATCAATAAATATATAAATTGTGGTGCAATTGCATGACATTGATGTTTGTAAAAAAAAAATTACAAGGGCTCTACATTTTGCATAAATATTGCACTCTGAAAATATATAGTGCACTAGTACAAAGGCGGTGGTTTTAGATGCAACCTTTATGAATAATCCATTAAACGACAGGCTACTTTACCCAAAGAATTAAGCTCCATTATGAGTTTTCCACTGGTCAGTGGTTACTTTTTGGAAGAAAACTGGATTTTAAGGTCTTTAACTTGACCTCAAGTTCTGCCATGTTTTCAGGTAATTCATGTATTGTATCTATTTTTTTTGTTCAATTTCAAGTTCAGGTTCATTGATGATATTTTGTATAAATGCAGATGAATCCCTGGTGAGTTGCTTTGGGATGCAGAGATGATGTCATCCCTGAGTCTTTTGTACAGACGGAGGGGGATCGCCACATGAGCCCCGGCTGTCCCCCTCATTTCATCTTAATGAATAGCAAGACGTTTCACACACTGCTCACACAAAGCTCCATGAAAGCAGGCGCTGCATGCTGAATGCCGCTAATCTGCCTCTGTCGGACATCCTGAGAGGTGACAAAGACCTCGACCAGTCAGCGCGCAACCGGCGAGAGTGTGAACGGTTTATTAAGTGTGATGAAATCTAATAGCCTCTCGTCTCTCTTTCAAATCGGCCATCCGGTGTTGCCACAGGTTGCGCATGCTGTGTAGCAGACATTGAATCAGCACTATGGCAACATCCTGAGCTCTAAATGACGGGCGAGTTGTAGTAAATTGGCATTAGTATTCCTATCACACAAACCACGGTGAATGAGACCAGCAATGACTAATGCGAAGCAGGGGAGTTAGAAAACAAGAGCTGGGCCAGGGAGTGCACCATCACACACACACACACACACACACACACACACACACTGGAACACACTGAGCAGATTTTTAACGCTGATAATCCGAGCCTTTTGGTCTTACTTCACAGTGTGGGTGAACAAAATCGCTCACAACTCGGCATTTGTTTTCCCGAGCAGATTGGATTATGGTAATGGAGACTGAACATCTGATCTCAATTCTGTATGGTGGTAAATATCAGATGCCTCATACTGTTTGGGGGAGAAAATCCACTTTCCCCCTTGATATGTAAGAGAACGGCTCCAATTTTCCCCAAAGCACAGGCACTGTTATGCATTTTGTTAAGAGAGAAACCTCAAGAAATGCGTGAAATGTTGGAAATTGGTGTATTAGAGCGTAGCTAACAACAGGTTGCAGGAACATTTGCATTGGTATCACCAGTTGACCTTTTGTCCTTTCTGACCCTGAACGGAGAGAGTTAAGCTGCAACGTGACACCACGGAGGGCTGTCGGATTCATGAAATGGGCTGTAACTCTGGGTTAAATAAATAGTCTGTCTGATGTTCTTGGTGGATTATCCATACTAACTGTCGTGTCAGATGTATTCCTGAAAAAGCTTATATAATATTACAGTACAGCAGTGCAGATGGCAGTACGTCCTCTCTCCTTTGATCATTACTTTGTTTCTGTCTAACAAACAATTTGAAGTTGGGAGAGTTCCTGTTTCCCACTCTCAGTAAAATTATGAAACTTTAGCCGGTTAGCTTAGTTTAGCCCAAATCCTGTTCAAAATCCAACAAAATCTGCCTACCAGCACCCCTAAAGCTCACTAATTAACACTTTGTATCTTGTTTGTTTGGCAATCTCCCTAAAGAAATCAACCAGCACATACTGGAACAGATAAGCATGTTTTTAATGGTAAAACTGGTAAAATGTATGATTTGTTAAAAGTGAACTGCACCACAGCTGAACAGTGGAGCTCCTTAGGTTGGAGGCTCATGACACTGCAGTGACATAAAGCCGGTTGAAAATCAGCAAAGATCCCCTTTAATTATTGAGCTTTAAAAGTGCTGCCCGGTGGGTTTCTGCTGCCTTTGGAAAGCCAGATCAGCTGTTTCTCTCTGTTTCCAGTCTTTATGCTAAGCTAAGCTAATAACTGGATGCTGGCTTTAACCTGACAGAACACATTTTTTATGTGGGGCAGTTGCCTACAAAGTCAATGCAAAGACTTGATTAGATGCATTGTTATTTTATGAATCTACTCTGTAAACATACAGAGGGGGAATAACTGGAACAAACAGCTTTTGGTGAGTTTTCATTTCAATCAGTGGCTGACCTCAACACAAACAAACCTACAGTTTCCAGTTCATAACTCTATATTTAGTAACGTTGCCGTTTTGGTCCAATCAACACATAAATATGACTTGTGTCAACAGTCTTATCTTATCCTCTGCCAGAGGGTGAATAGGCATGTTTTCCAAAACTGTTGCTTTAACTGCTTTAGCCTGAATACTTTAAAATGCTTCCTCCTTTACGAGTGCATGGCCTAAAAAATCAGATTAGTCTGTATCAGGTTTTCTCATTAGGGTTGACCGTGAGCTGCATTTCACTGACTCCAACTTTACATTCGAGAGAGTAATTCAAGATAATTGGAAAATACCCAATATCCTCCACTCATATAGCGGCTGCAACTCGTGGCCCATCTCTCAGCTGTGTTTTTAAGAGTGTGCTGGAAGAGATTCGCCCTCCAGTCAAAGGCAGCATGTGCGGTGAAGTGTCCTCTCAGTGAGACGGCGGCTGGGCTCGGCTGTTTGGTCGTGGCTGTGCGTCACTCGTCAGCAGACTGGCGGACACAATGATCTGTACTCAGTCTTACCACTGCACGCTGGATAAATAAGACAACAGAGGGAGGGAGAGAAAAAAAGAGAGTTATGACTAACAGATTTCACTGTTTAATGTCTCTGAAACGTCTCCCCTGATGACCAGGCTGCTTGGAAATCCGTGATCTCGAGGGGGAAAGCGGCCGGGTAGTTTCCAGGTGTATCAACATCAGCCCATGCTACATGTTTATCACCCCGTGGGACAGGAAATGGGATAGAAGTGGGGATTTCAACCATACATCTGCATGTTTGTCTTCACCTGGGGAATATAAAATGACCGTACGTGCAACACAAATACCTAGAGTGAAGACGAGAAATCCGTCCGTCCCTCCAGCTCGTCTCTGCTTCGTTTTGAAATGCTGAATCACACGTGTACAAGCATCTGTTTTTGATTAGTTCCATCCCTCTCACTCTCCCGGCCTCCATGCGCTCGCTCTCCTTCTCTTCCCCTTTTCCGTCCTCCCTGCCTTCCTCTGTGTGCGGGGGCAGACCTCTGGCCGTGGCTGGGCCAGAACCGGGTCCAGGGACAGGCCAGGAAATGCGTCAGTTCACGCAAATATTGAAAGCAGGTTCAGAGCAAAGGGCAGGACCCCGGGGAGACGATGTGCGCACGGAGGGTTGCTGACTCTCCCTATATGACACCCAGCCCTGAAGCATAAATCCCTTTAACACCCTCAGATAACCTCCAGCGGTAATTAAAGATAATTTACTTTACTTTACTTTATTACACCAATGTGATGCTGTATATGTGAAAAAAAATTGTTGTTAACTGCTATTTAATTAGTGAAATAAAGCAGAGGCCAAAAAGTTGCAGGCACTGAGCCTATTTACTTAATACTTATAGTATTAGTGACCCAATTGATTTTCTAGTTTTTTTTGTATAATTTTTTGTACTAGAGCTGCAACGGATAGTTGAATAACTGCTTAGATGGTCCTCATAAATCTGTATTGCCAACTAGTTTTATTAATTAAGCAAATGTTAAAAGCAACTGGTGGTTCTGAGCTCTCAAATGTGAAAATTTGCCACCTTTTTTTTTTTTTTACATTACGTAAAAACTGAATATTCTTGGTCTTTGGACTGTTGGAAAATTTAGTTAGATTCTAACTGGGTTCTTAGTTTCATTACTTCAGATCCCATCATGCTTTGAGGGATGTAAGCAGGAGCTGTTATGTTACCATATAGTTAGAGTTTGGCCTTTTTTTTAACACGCAAATAAAAACAATATATCAAAGTTTGATATTTAGATACATTTTTCTATTGTCTTAGTAATATATGTAGAGGTGACAATAAATTAATAACTTCAATCAATTGATTGAAATGACCATTTATTTACAGTCCAGATGGAGCATATTTGTTTTTGTCTGCATTTACTTAACACACAGATCAGCCTGAATTCCTTATTTTGTTCTATTTTTGTCATTGTTGTTGTTTGTTTGTTGTGGTTCTCCCTGGTGAGTGTGGTTTTAGGCTTAGAGACCAACGAGCTGTGACTGGACTTCATTTTTTCTCTCACAAAACTGTACAATTCTGATCTCTTTTTTTCTCACTCTTGAGTCTGGCAGATCTGCTGTAGCTCAGAGTCTCCAGAGGGTCATTTTCAGAGGCATGTTTCAGCATTGTTAACTGCGGGCAGGCAGCTATCCCATGCTTCACTTCTCTGCCATTGTTCTTTGCACATCTAGTGCAAGCAAGAATGGCTGTTATTGTCTTTTTAACTTCTATCCAAATTCAAACATCCCATGACTGGTTTTGCAACAAAAACGTCAGGCTTCGAGTCTCTGTTTTTTCCACTTTCCACGTTTGTTATGCTTCCTTGCTGATAGTGTTCGGGTTAGCTCCTGCTGGACACAGGAGTTACATCAACATTCAGGTCCATGCATTGATGGAAAAGGGGTCGCAGGTCAGTGGAAGATAGCCAGAGAGTGACGTCAGGGGCGTGTTGCTGACTGGACACCGGAGGAAACACCTGGGGGAAACCCAGAAGGAAGTGCCTTTGACCATCTTCCAGTCAGCTGAACTCATCTGACACTGTGAAGTCTACATGATGTCTGAAGAAGCAGCTGCTCCACACTAATCTAACCCATGAGTTAGTTGTCTGTTTGGGCTGCGCCTCCAAGCTTTTAATTTTTGGAATCAAATGTTAAACAGCACGAAAAGTTTTCTTGTTTCGAGCCTGTTCGGAGTGAAAGGGATATCAGCGTAATTCATGTGGAAGCCGTCTGAGCTGTTGTTTCTACGAGCAACATCTCTCAAGCTTCGAGACAGGAAAGAGCTGAATGCTTCACACGTCTGGTATGCCTTTCTAGTGCAAGCC
>JAOWBC010001714.1:22946770-22970539 GCA_028566105.1 Hypoplectrus providencianus
GAGCAACATCTCTCAAGCTTCGAGACAGGAAAGAGCTGAATGCTTCACACGTCTGGTATGCCTTTCTAGTGCAAGCCAAGCTGCATGTTTAGCCCACAAAAATGCCGGGAAGACTCCCAGCTCAGCCCCACCACATCACGCCTGTGTAGGGATTTTCACAGAGGGAATTCAGCTATTTCACCAAAATGTCAGGGTGTTACACAGTAGGATTGGCTTACTAAGAGCGGCACTCTATTCTATTTGGCGTTTTTTTTACCGCTGCAGCCTGGTGTGCTGCCCAGAAAAAGGCCATGAGGAGCTTCACGTCTGTAGGCTTTATTGTCTTCCTCCCTTCAATGGAACATTGTCCAGGCCGGTTCTCACAGCCGCGGCCTCTTCTGGATCCTCTCTGAGTGTGTGTGTGTTCTTTCTTACGTCCCGAATATCTTCATTGACATTTTTGTGTGTTGCCGTCATCTCGGACCACCCTGAGTTAATATAAACCTGCGCCGCCATCCGAGACCTCTCATATCCTGACCTTTCTCCAGCCTTTCTCCCGTTTAGCCCCCCTCTCCGATCAGCAGCGTCCCTCTCCACGCCCAGCTCTGACAATGCTGTTGTGACGTCCGACACATCCTCTTGCATCCTATGTAATAATAAACACACGTTTCGAGACTGTCCATGCAAGTCTGTGTCCCTGCTGATGGTGCACAGGAAGCTCTCGCAGACCACACTCGTTCAGTTTGCAGTGGAGGAGTGGTGTAAACGCTGCTATTGTTGTGCTGAAAGGGTTAATATGTCACATTTCCTCTACATGACCGTCTTTGTTGGCTCCCTGTCTGAAGTGCCATTTCCCCATGGGCTGTAGTAGTGGCCTAATTGTGCGACCCCCCTCCTACCATAGCTGATGGGGGATGGATGGTGCTGGCATTGCATTATGCATAGTGGCTACACCCAGCTGGTTTGTCAAAAAGCCCAATTGCAGCCGATATAAAGGACCTTCTCCCTGCTGTTTGCCAAGTGTAACATCATGCAGTGATAAGACTTTCTAACCTGAGGCCTTCTCAGTCCAGGTTGCTGCAAAGTTGAAACTGAAAAACAAAACATAATCCCAATCTTCTTCCAATAAACTAACCCTACAGAATTATTTTGTTAGTTGAATTTTTTGGCAGCTTGGCAAACAGCTAAGTAAAGTCGATATCTATAGGGTTTTCTTACCATTGGGTTAGCCAGCACCCAAGCCATTTGCGGTAGCACCCAAGCCAAATTAATGAGAGATCAACTTAAAGAGCATCAAAATAAACAACATTGCAAACATACATTTTTGGTGAAATCTGTTGACAATTTCTGTTTTCACAGTTTTGGCCATGATAAGGAAAGAAGAACATACCAAGAAAACATACCTTTTAAAACTGTGGACAACCAAGAGCTAAACAGTTTGAATTTGCCATTTTTGTCTTGATACATTACTAAGATGATGGATTTAGTGGCAAAATTATTATCAGTTAATATTTTTTTGTGTAATTATAGGACTAATTGTTTCAGTGCTTCACTTGGTAAACCTTTATCTGCTGCCCTGAAGCAGCTTCCAGGTTTTATGCTCAAGAAGAGCAGAAAGATCCTGTGGTATTTTAAAAAAACCCCAGTAATTTAGATGTGATTTGGTCAAGTCCAGTTACAGACAGTTGCATCACACCAGCAGTGGTTTCTGTTCACACGGATGTTTTATCCATTAAAGAAGCGAGAGTGAAAGCAGGATTGTTGTTTCTTCCTGTGTTGTTATCAAAGTGGGAGTTTTTGTTTATGGGATTTCCAGAATGACTTCACTGCTGACCCCACAACAACTCAAGGTCGAGCCGGACTCAGCTGGCCGCACTCCCATTCATTGTCTCCTTTTGAGTTTTTTTTCAGCTGCATTCCAGTTCAGCTTCCAAGAACTGCACTGACAGCAGGAAGTTCAGGAGGGGAGCGTTACACGGCTGCTGCCAAGTTCACTGTAAATACTGAGCACTGAAGCTGGCGGTTACACATATAGAAACCTCTGTCCTGTCTTTATTGTCTCGTTACACACAAATAGATTCAGCCCTTTGTCGGAGTGTCTTCACTTGTTGCTAACTGATCTCTATAATCTCCTGTATCTGTGGTTGACGTGTTGAGCACAGACTGGGGATGTATTAGTAGCTAATAGAGCTCTGACCACATTGTTCCCCAGAGGCTTTTAGGAACACTGGAAAACTGCTAAAGGAACAAACCACATTTTTTTTTTTCATCCTTCAAGACAGAATCAAATTCTCAGTTTTAAGAAAGTGTATCTACAGTTTACTGTCAGATACCACAGTTGACAGTTGAGCTTGTTAACCATAAAGTTGGTGTGATGAGAAGATGTCACTTAACCCCTTAGCAATTTTTCATCCATTACCTTTTTGGTTTGGGGGATAGGGGACTTGATTTTAAGGCTACAGAGAAATCATTGACAGCTGATAAAACTCAAACCATCAGTCAATAACTTTTTCTTGTCCTAATGCAACATTTTCCATGACATCCTTAGATGATTTTTTTGAAGTTAGTTTGTCAATCTTTTCAATCTATAAAATCACTTAAAAAATTAAGAAATTATCTACATTAATGTTTTTATTTGTTTGTTTTTATTATTGTGTTTTTTTAAACTACCTTATTATCCCGCATCAGGATTATTTAATCTTGCTCATCAACGTCAGAGTCACATTTTGCATCTTCTGGCTGTATTGTGCTGGCTTTGGCGGTGGTGTATTGCAGGTTATAGGCAGACATCCAGGATATACACACTTCTTTTTCTGCCGACTTACAGCGTACCTAGCTTTCAGCTAAAAAGTTGATGGAATATATAGAAGAGAAGTCACTCCTTCCTCCGCCCTGATCTGGAGTTCAACACACTGGTCATTCCAGCAGACTGGTCCTGTTTTTCTGGGCTCAGTAATGATGCTGGACTTGTTGAAGCACGTGGGTATTGCACACTGGGTCTTTCAGCCTCTAGCCACTTTGATACTCATCACCCCCTGATGTCAGATAAGCTTTAGTCTTCGTCCTTCAGCTGTCACTGTTTGACTGACACCCATGATGTACCACCAATGAAATCCCTCAGGGAGGAAATGAGGAGTAAAAATGTAAAAGGCTTAAGATGCTCTGAAATGCTCAGCAGTCAGCTGTGTGAGGGAGATGTTGCTTTTACACTCCGACTCTTTCATCCGACTGTCTTCAGCGTTGAAATCTATCCAGCTGCCTGACTACAGAATGAAAGGCGATATTGTGCAGAAGACGTCTGTTCCACATCTGACCTGTAGTTAAAGCTTTGAAATATTAGTGGAAAGGCTGACACAGGAAAGAAAACCCTCACAGATCCAACTCCGACGTAGCAGGAGAGAAACTTTTCTGCCACATTACGGCTTTATAATTGTACAGTTTGAGCGTGAGCATTCTGCTTTTACATTCAGCTAATAACTCTGACTTTACTTGGGTCGTGTACCCTTAAATCAATCCGTCTGTGCAGAAGCTAAAATTAGATAATCCAGATGTTTTGCCATTTGCCTGCTGCACAAATCCTCGAGCCAGACGGGTTATAAATGGAAACAATGTTACTTACATTATATTAGACGCTCAAAGAAATGACCCAGTAGATGTCTTCAGTTAGGAGAAAGCAGCATGTTTGTCACATTGCATATTTTATGCTAGAAAGAGCCTTTTATCATTGAGTGATACCTTCTTAGCTCGTTTTGAGATGTTTCTTTGCTATTTTCCAAAATCCCCTCAATGTCACTTATATAAACATATCATATAAACACCACACTGAAAATACTCCATTACAGCAAAGATCCTGCAGTGAAATCTAGTTAAAAAGACAAAAATACTCTACTTATACTATAACATAACTTCATTATAATCATTCAAATAATAACGTAAAAGTAGGATTTTACTGTTGTAGTTGAGCTAAATTTTAAACTATTTTGTATAAAACTGCAACTAATAATTCTTTTAGCATGGATTCATTTGCTGGTAAATGTTTTTATTGATTGATTCTTTGGTTTGCTCATCTCAATATAGACCTCAAAGTGACACCTTTACTATATTTGTTTTGCCCAACCAATTATCCAAGACATCAACATTATTACTAAGAATTAACATATTCAGAGGTAAAGTAAAAGCAGTATTTACATGTTACAAGCTCAACATAAAAATATTTTTCATGGAAAATGACTAAATATAGTAATTGTATGAGCTGTTGGGTAGAATTTATAACAACACAGACATATTTTCTAACCTTTCAATGTGTATTGTGAGCTAAAATTAAAAAAAAAAAAAACCTTTGTAAAGTATGTAAAACGGTTAGATAAATATATAATGATGTAAAGTAAAGGAAAATATTAGAAGCACAAAGTGGGATGACAAGAAAATACTCAGGGAAAGTACAAGTAACTCAAATGTGTGCTGAAGTACAGTACTTGTGTACAGATGTGTCAGTGGTGCCTGCTTTGCATTGAACAGGCTGGATTTTGAAAAGAGCGGGAAAGACGCCTTCAGCTGTTGCTGTTGGTCAGCAGCAGCCTCTCTCGCTCGGTTTTTCTTTTTCTTTTGGCAGACGAACCCACTTCTTCTCTAAGCTGCCTGCTCAGGCGTGGGGGGCTGAGGGCAGCTGCTCACTCCCCAGGGGTCGGGTCACTGCCACGAGGTCGCTGCAGGGTCAGGAGTCGGGATTGGGCAGCCGGTTATCTACTGTACGTGTGCAGGAGTTAGTGAGGTGTGAAAAAGCTGCTGTTGCATTAACTCTTGGCTCAGAAGAAGGTGCAGTGGTTTGTGAAGGATTACATCACCTGGATGTCTTCAAATGTTTTTTATTGCAACTGAAGAATTCAGTCGAAACTATAATATCCCAACAAGTATAAGATGGATTGCCATGAAGTCTCGTACAGACATTCACAGTCCTCAGATGATGGATCTTGCTGACTTTGGTGATCCCCTGACTTTTTGTTTAGCGCCACCATGAGATTAATGCTTGTGTGTTTTGAGTGAAAGGTGCAGAAAAGATTGCTTTGCATTTGTACTACTTAAACTGAAAGATCTACAGTTTTCATTGTTGATTTTGTCTCGAAAAGTTCAAATGAAAACCTCAATCTGACCGATTTTCATCCTTGGACTTTTTCCGTTGATGTATCAATGAACAGCTCCGGCAGGTTTTTTTGCAGGAGTAAGTTTGGCTGAAGCAGTCTTGTTTGATTTGAATGTTTCAGCAGAAGAATGTCTCTCTGTTCTCGTTCTCTTCATGTGTGAAGATGGGATTCATTTGCTCCGATTAAAACGGGAATGTTATCTGCTTCTCCGGGGACTGCCTGGCTGCTTTTACTGCCTCTGAGACTGTTGGTTGTTGGACAGCGCCAGAACTAATTTTTCTCGCCAAGGGAGGGTCTGAAAATATGCACATGTTGTTCAAGGTCCAACAGGACAAAGAGCCTGATACAGGAGGAGGATTTCTAACAGCAGAGGGGTTTTGTCTCTGTACTTTGACACAGAAGTCACAAAATGTGACTCACTGTTCGACAGGATTGATTTCTTTCATGCCTTTCTTAAAGGAGCATTCCAGTAATTTTATGCATGAAGATCATTTTACTCATCACGAGGAGTCAGCATGTGAAAACAGTTGTTAAATGTCTTCTGAGCCTCTTCAGAGAGCTCTCCTAAAAATTGGGGCTAGGGAAATTGTGGACGTTTACCCAAGCCTACAGGAAAATGCTTGTGAGCTGCATTATGGGAAATGTAGGATGTAATGTTTCTGGGGTCATATCAGGAACTAAAAATCAGGATATTGGATATTCCATTTGGATATTCATGATTAGGCCTCAAAATTTTCTGATTTTGACATGTTAAATATTCCAAAATTATTTGGGTTTTAATGACCATCCATTGGACCTGCATACACAGTCTCATTTGGAGGTTTTTATTGCAGTTTGCTGTGTACAGTCAGCTCTGTGTGGTGTGATTGTTGCACAAAAAGCCAACAGATTGCAAACCTGTAGTATGCAAGCAGAAAGAAAAGCCCAAACTTCTCGTCAGAAGTATAAGCTGTATTTGTAATATTCATTCTTACTAGAAATGTAAAAGATTTACAGGATCGGGAGCAATAACTATATTATACAATATTTTGTGCATGTGAACAATATCAATGTAAAGAAAAATGCACCAGTTTGCCTGTTTAGCAGTTGCCTCATGAGGAAAAACTCACATTCCTTCGAATATATGAAAATAAAGCAGAGTGAATGTACTCTTTCTCAATATATGGGGCTAGATTTGGCCCCTTTATTTAATATTTGATGTTATCAAGTCACATGTTCCTCTTCTATAATGATTAACGTTCATCTTTAACCACAGCTACATATAATCAGTCTGTGAACTCTGCACTGAAATTTGTTTTGTCCTGTTTTAACTTCGCTTTTTATTTTCATCTTAATTACTCCTGGTTTCCCTGGGTAGTTAAATTATGGGGGAGACTGAAAATATGTAATATCCAGCAATTAATGGTCATATACTGTATAAAGATATTTCACATTGGAATTAATCAACCTTTGGTGTTATTGTTGGCCTTCAGAAACACATTAGTTAAGCCTTTATTCACAACACTTGAAATATGTTTTGCTTCTGTTTGTGGCTTCGTTGGATAACACAAACACCAAATTTTGTTTTTTTAGGGTTTTGGGGCGGCTGTCTGAGGAGACGCTTCAAGCCTTCGGACTGCGCTTACAGTCAGGATTTATGTGCTGCGGTCTGCGGCGTGCAGAGGAGCCCCACACAGCCAGCTCATGAGCGTGTAGGAGGGAGAGCTGGCAGGGGCGTGGCAGGCACTGAGGAGGAAGAGGAGGGGTGGGGGAGGAAGAGGAGGGCGCAGACAGGCAAAAGTTCACCCACAGCACGCAGACTGGTCATCCAAGGTGGAGCGCTCAACCTGCCGCCAGACTAGTTATCTGTTCAGTTAGAGAAAACATCAGGGGTGTTGATTTTGGAGAGGTCGTGTGCAGTCAGGAGAGAGGAATATGTATCGTCAGCCAGACTCAAGTTCCTCCTTTTCCTCCTTTTTCAATCAACCCTCATGTTTTTCCCTCCGTTCTTTCCAGTCCAGACGACTCTCTGGATGAGAGATGTCATGTTACAGTAAGCTCAGCTCGGCTCCACGTGCACACATTATAACGTTCTGACTTCCTGTGTCGGTGCAGGCTCTGGAGGATCCTATACAGAGGTGGCACAGCAGCCTGAGGTGGATGCTTCCACGATTTCAGAGTGATGCCTTCAGCTTTGCTGGACGGACACGTTGTTGATTTCAGTCTGTCATTGTGTTAAAGGGAGCTCTGGGCTGCCCATAGGCATGATGGGTAAACATGGATCACCTGGTATGACAGCTGCAGTGAGACATTTACCAACAATGATAGATGACTGCTCTGCACATATTCCATCCAATCCATCGGGCTGCAGCATATAACAAAACTCAAGTATCAATTTCTACATGATGAACTTAGTAACTTATTTTAGGTCATAACTCTTTGTGAAGGCAAGCACATTTTTTATTATTTTCACTTATCGAAGTTGCCTTATTTCTTTTTAAGCTGCAGTCATGGAATTAAAAAAGTTAAAGTGCAGGTAATGTCATAATGTACATAATGCATAATGTTTCCCTAAACTGATTTTACAGTAACGTCATATGAATGAACGGCTAAAATACAGAAACTATGTGTTGCTAAAAGTCTGAACCATGCACACTTATCTATTTTTAGACACCTTCCTGATCTTATTTGCACTTCAGAGGCTTCTCTTTGCATGCAAAAACAAAACAGTGCAGAATTAGTTCAATAGAGTTCATTTGAACCCTCCTGTAATGACAGTAGTGTGAGTCCTGTTGGGCATTTAATAACTTCTCATGCATACAAAGCTGTCCCTGAGTCTCTGTCCTTGTCAGGGATTTACGAGCCTTTTCATTCATGTTACAGAGGGTACACGTGTGCCCTGCTGCTAAAATAGAGCCAGTTTTTTTGGGGTTATCTCATGAAGACAAGCTTGGTCAGGTGGCAGCCGGGCCGGTCACTGTTGATTTAGTTGCTGCTTCACTGAGGAGCCTCTGGGCAGCGAGGGGTTTGGATTTCATCCTGCCAGATTTGGGTGACACACCATCAGACACGCCGCAGTATTCAGAGAATCAGTGAAGTAAAGCTGATGTTATTTTGTCTTTTGAGAACGATTGGATTTATTGGTCCTTTTTTTGCAGTGTAATTCACAAATGCCTCACAACAAAAAAATTAAAGGCTTCTCTTTGTGTTGTATGTATCTATGGACCCAAATGATAGTGATTTAGAACAGACATGGTCAAAAGTAGGGAAAAATGCTCATGTTTACAATAATTAAATGAAATAGTAATCTCATTGATCTATCAGTTCATTGGCAGACATTTGATCACCTTCTGTTTTGATATTTTGATATTGATGATTCTTTTTTTGATAAATCAATTCATTCCTAAATGACAAATGTTCCCATAGCCCAACATGTTAATCAATCATCTGTCCAATCAATTCTTAGTTGAGAGGCTGAAACCAATGAAGGTTTGACCTTTATTCCGGATAAATGAATTAAAAAGATAACTTAAAAATAAATCGTTTAATTTTACGTGGATTGACTTAACGTGTGCCATGTGATCGTGAAAGGTTCAAAGGTCCCGTCCTCTCCTGAACTCACCACCAGACGTTGTGTTCACAGACTTGGCGGAGATCAGACGCATGAGGCCTCTGTGAGGAAATAGTTTGGTGGGGAGTGTTGGTGGTCTCTGTGTTGAGTCCATTGACTGAATGAGTGGGTGGGCTGGGAGGGTCGTCCGTCTGTGAGGGTAAATGAATGTTGCCTGAGAAACGGGGCTCGGTGAGGGGCTGCCACTCAGCTGTTTTGGCTGCACACAAATATTTGGCACAGTGGGCAATCAGAGAGGGGGATGGTGAGCACCGAGGTCCACTTGTAGAAGAGCAACCGGGCTTTAATATATATGCTGACATGTCTGATGTGAGCACCTGTCCGGATACATACATGATAACCCTGTGATGGATACCACCCATCCAGTACATGCAGCTAAACCTACATCTATGTGCATTAATGCCTGCAGCATGTTGTAATCGAAGCATAAATGAGTAATTATGGCTGCAGCGGATGTGTCACTTCTGTGATGCCATTAGTGCAGATGTGTGTTGTTGAAGAGGGTTTGGGGTTAATGCAGCGACAGCGACAGCGGAGCACTCGGTGTAATCTGGTGCAGAAATGTGAGCGGTGTTTACGGTGCGTCTGAGCTCCCTCCTCTGCCAGCACAGGGAGCAGGCCTGTTTTAAATACGAGGAACACATCTAAGCTTTCAAGTGGAAATAAAAGCCTGGGCTTATGAAACAATAGTCAAGGCTTTGAACACATGTAGGGGAGGGTATTACTGGAGACATCTGAACCCCCTCTGAGCCTTAAATGCATTAGGATTGAGTTACGGCTTGCGGGGCGGTGTAATTCTTAAATTATTAGGCTGATGATGTTAAAAATGACACCAACTGGGTGAGTGCAAAAGTTTCTTTGGAGGTCATAAGGAGGTCATATTGTGGTTGTTGTTTGCTAAGTGTTGTTTACTCTTTGCTGGTGTTGAACTACTTTTACCAGGATTATTGTCATTAACAAGACCAGCCAAAACATGTATCTTTAATTTCATTTTTTGGAGTCGGATTAAGTATTAATAAGAAAACAATCTCTCCCATTCAAAACCCACATGCACTGTGTCTAACTATGGTTGCTTAGCTGTGATTGGACTGTCATTCAGGGGAGGGGATTAGAAAAAGGTCAAGTGTGTGTGGAGGTATGGTGGAAGATATTTTTGAGTGGCTTTGAAAATGTACAGGGTAGGGTTTCTAGGCATAGCATAGCCAGGGGTGCCTCCATGACCCTGCATTAGTTCATGTTTTGGTCTGGAGTAGGAGAAAGGGGAGGAGGCGAGCTGTGCCGGGAGGTTTTAGGAGCCATGCAGCTAAGAATAACCCGAGCTGTTGTTCACTGTAGCTAAAGGGAATATACTCTGGGATCCCGCCCCCCGCCAATCAGCCATTCAACCCTGCAATGCAGCCTCAATTAGGACACTAAAGCAATCAATATTCTCACAAAATGCTGCCACTTCTTCAGACAGGAAGTGGCTGTATCACAATGGGGCCCTCAGACAGACGGGGCCACCATCCTTCTCCAACCCCTCCTCCATCCTTCACCTCCTGTCCCCTCCGTAAGCCTCCCAAATTCTCCACACAGATGAAACGGTCTGTGGCGGGTTTTGAATTAAGATAAAAGATGCTGAAGAGCAAACAGCAGATTGATATCAAACAGTCTGCTGATTGCTGAGGATCACTTGAAGCGAGCATGGTGTCTGCTCTACAGCTGTTCTCATTTGTATGCTGGCGGAGAGACATCGCTGCATCACTCGTCGGTTAATTCGCTCTCCCCAGCGGGCTGATGGCTCCAGGTTTAGTGAGATGGCCCCAGCTGGCGGGGAGTGTGGGGGGGCGGCCACGGCTGTATTTTAGGGGTCACTACCTGGACCCCGTGTTGGCGCTCCCCTCAGCATCCCACCTGTCCATTCTCCGTCTGGACCACCAGGCCGCTCTGCTGCGATTCACCCTCCGAAACACAACCCTCCTGGGCATCAGTGCCCAGCTGCAGCTCTGTCAGCCGCCGTTCACACACAGCTGCAGAGACACTAGTAGGGCTAGCAGTGTGTCAGTGTCATATCGATATGTGGTACAAGATGAGATAACAGCTCCGGGTTTGGATATTTCAGTATCTTAAGTGATGTCTTTTCCTTTGCATTTTATTAAAGCAGTGATTTCAAAACTTTCTGCAGCCCGAAGCCTAGAAAAGCGGGAAATCTTTAATTTTTAGAGACTGAAAACAGCATTTTTTGCTATTTTTTTGCATGAAAAATGTCTTCATCGATTAATCAATTATGAAAATAATTGCTACTTCTACTCAAGATACAGGATACTTTCTTTCACCTTTCCCCTCAATGAATGGAAACTTTTTCTTTTAAATAATGCTTTCGGAAAATCCCCAAGTCACAGTTTACACGCAGAAAAAAGAGGCCGGCTTGGAACAAAATAACTTAATTTCACTGTTTATATCATGTGAAACTAGTTAAGACGTGCGGTGATTCATGAATTAAGGAGAAACTGAGGTGCTCTGTGACTTTGGGCCAGTAAACGGCACCTCAGACTGGACGCCCCGTCAGCATGTAGAAACCACCGGAGCTGCAGCTTGCTCAGCACAATCTCACTGTTAATTATGTTTTAACGCTGCTGCTTAACTGTTCCATGTCGCATAAATGATTCCAGGCTAATCCGGCTCACAAACTGGGGCACGTAACCTCAATCTGCCTTGACAAGTTATAAACTTCTTGAGTTGTTGCTTTACTGCTGTTTAATGGCCTCCTGATGGGCTTTTAATGGACCGAGGCTGGTCATCCCTTGTCACAGTAGCCGTGTTGTGAGTCGTCCGCTCCCCCCTGGTGTGAATAAGGGTCAACTCACAAGCACATCAGGGACCTCTCCGGCCCACTTAGGAGATGGTTGCCGTGGCTACGTGCCCCGGGGACACAGTGTGCATTGGTTATGGGAGTCATGTGCAGTGAGACGGGGCAGTGGGGGGTTAGTGCCTGGAGCGGGGGTTCAGCGGGAGCAGCTGTCCCACAAGCCAGAGTCCGCACATCTGGAGCAGCGAGCTGGGCTGTCACCGTGATAAACCACACCGCATTTGAAGCAGTGTTGTGTCGTGAGTTTCTTCCAAATGAAGGTTCCTCTATTGCCTCAAAATTAAATGTTTTCACTTTGTCCCACACTCTCAAGACGTAAAAGCCATTGAAACATGACAATTAAAACAATCCTGTCCTTAACCCCACACATGTAAAACTCTCTGTGGGCGGGTTTAATGTCGGGTTATAAAACTCCCAAATTTTGTGACCCCTTTATTGGCAGGAAATGCCTACTGGCAACCACTTGTAACAGGTTGTCTGTACCACTTAGCTAACAGGGATGTTTCCTCCTTCATATTGTCAGAAGTTTGAAGAGGAACCAGTGATTCACAAATGTACAACATCTTATATGATAGCAATGTGTTGCCTTCTTTAGGGCTGCACAATTAATCAGACTTTTATCAAAATGGCAATATGGGCCAGTGAAATATTCAGAATGCAAAAAAACTTACATCATAATAGTCTGACTTGTGTATCGTGGTGCTGCTGAGGGATCCTGGCCTACACACTTTATTCTACAGACTGAAGAAAACATCTTTGTTTGGTGCAACAAATTGCAACATTATAACTTTAATATAATATATTTTTAATGAAAATTCAAAAAATCTGCATAAAGGGTAACTTCTTTCCTCTCTAGTGAACCCTCAGATGTATTTTATGTCTCCTTAGGGTGAAGAGGCCTCCATGTTGGGATCACTTTCCTTAATGGGACTAAATTAAGACCTTATTTTGAGAGAGTGATCCAACTATTCCATCTTCTTTTAAATAGAAAAAAAATAATTAAAAATGTATAGGTTAGGCTTATGAAGGTCCATATAACCTTCATACAGTCCCTTAAAACAAAAATTGAGCTTGATTCTTTCACCAAAATCCTTGAATACCCTTTTGAAGCATGTCTGAGGTCCATGCACGTTATTATTCATACCACAGTGAAATAAATTGAAAGCAGGAATATCTGGAGGATCAGATCAAACACTCACACTACACTTTGGAAATGTTGGCACTAAGACTGGCTTTTTAATTTGCATTAAAACATGCAAAGCCACCAGTGTAATTTCCCTTATAAATATCATAATAAATGCAGAATTTAATTGCAAGTGTGCAATAGCAAGTGAAACCTTTACCATGTAAGGAGTGCTGCAGATTACCCTGAGGTTTAGAAAATATCCATATCTGCGTTTTGCTCATTTAAGTGGGTCATTCACGGTCCGTGTTGGGTGTTTGTAGACGTTTGGAAATGAAATATCAAAATAACCTTTGAGGATCAGTGCTGCTGCTGCCGAGAGGCGCGGAAGGGAACGAGCCTCCTGAAAAGCGAGAGCCTGCTAAGCTCTGCATTATCACATAAAAAGGGCAGTTTGAAAAATGACATCAGCAATGAAAACAGCTTTGCTCACTGCAACATTATCCCTGGGTGTGGTTGGCTGAAGGCTGTTCAGCAGGAGATCAGCTGAGGTTATAATAACACGCGTCCACATGTGGAATAATATGGTATTGATTATTTTAGTAATGTATGTTTCCATTTTGCATGAGTCGGAGCTTTTGACAGATATTTCCTCTCTGGAGTATCCCCCCACCCCCCACCCCCACTCACTCACTTCCTAAGATCCTTATGAAAGGAGATGGAGACAGTAAAAGCTGTGGGGGTGGAGCGGAGTATGAGAGCACGTGCCATCCTCCGTCCCCTGAGCTCGCTGCAGCCTCGGCCAAGCAGGCTAATCCACCCAAGGCCAGAGAGAAAGAGATGAGACGGAGATACAAGTTTTATTTCCTGCCAGCCGTGGCCGATATATGCCACAGATGCTCTCATCACGGAGCTGCTGTTGGTGCAGTGCTGTGATTTATTTCTGCTTGATATGAAATCGAAAAAACTTGAGCTCCCAGTACGCTTCCTCAGAAGGGCTTGTCAGATGTTGACGACCTATTTTTAAATTTTTCATGGAGGAAAATGGAACTACAACAGGATAAGACAAAATGTATTTTATCGAAAGATAGAAACTAAATAATTATGTTGAAGAAGGACCAATGGACAAAGATTGCTGCAGCCTCAAAAGAGTCATGCATGCTTGTCCTCATTCCCAGCTCCCCACATACGGACACTTGGTCATAACCCCTTAGTGTGAATTTTTACAGTAAAACACTGTTTATGGCAATGATGCTCAACTATGTTTGCAGTTTTAAACACATGGTTAATGTTCCAATTTCAAACAAAAATACTTGGTTATGTTCAGCCAATGGAACTGCTAGTTTCAGGTTAGGAAAAGATGATAGTTTGGGTAAAAACATGGTAATGAGAATGAGCTAAAATAGAAAAGAGGAAAAGCATCAAATAAATTCACTGATTTGTAAATGTAAATCTATATCGGTTCCTCTTATTTCCCGCTTGGATCCTCATTTGATGCTTTATTAATAGTGACAGAGAGAATGGAAAGGTGAGACAGGGGAAGACAAGCAGCAAAGGGACTGGATTCAAATCCAGGTCCACTGGGAGAAGAACCCCCTTTTAGTGCTACAACTGGGACACCCATTGTGCTTTTACATTGGATGTACACCAAAACCATGTATGGTGCACAATTCTTGGAAATCCATCCAAAGGTTTATGGGATATTTTGGCCTGCACCAACATGGTTGACTGAATGATTTAGTTTGTTGGCGCCACAGCAATAGTGCTGCTAAAAAGGTGAAGATTTGGTTTCGGGGTGCAGAGGTGTGCTTTTATGAAGAAGCTGGCTATTGATCTTGTTTATACCCCATGAAGCCATGAGGTCCCACTGTGCAGCAGGGAGCAGATAATGGCAGGATGAGCAGCAGGCTATAAAGGTGGTAGATATAGATCTGTTCACCATAAATACTCCTTATTGACATGTGGGTGTGGTGCTTTCAGGGGCTCTACGTCATGCAGCTGTGAGCCTCTGGGTGTAAATCACACCTCTCCCTGTGGTGTCCCTGGGTGTGGTATTAGTGGCGGTGGTGTTGACAGTGAAAGTAGGTGGATGGGGGCTGGGGATGCGCCAGACAGCCATGTTCCCCTCTCACCGTGTCGAGACCTCGTCTGTCACTTTGTTTTGACAGAGCTGAACTGCTCCCAGGACGGCGTCTTGCTCACTTAAAGCGCCCCCAAACTCTCGCCTGTTGCTGCTCGAACATGTCTGGGGTTTGGAAAAAAAACCCATCTGTCACTCTCAGATTTATGGAGTGTCTTCGTGCTTTCTGAGATCGTGGGAAATCACACACAGACTGTTGAACGGCTGTTTTCCAAATGAGATGAATGAACTTGATGCAGTTTCTTTTAACTGTACAGTAAAACATAACCACACATGCTTTAACAGCTTTTTATACTTTTTTTTCAGGGCAAATATTGATGAAGTGGAGACAGAAGTTGTGGAGATCGAGGCAAAACTAGATAAGGTAAGACATTTGAGATCATCCTGAAATCTATTTTCACAGGTACAATTATTAAACTTTCCACATGCAGTACACATTAAGGAGTTAATCAGTATTGTTAAACAATAGATTTAATTTTCATTGCCCTTCTAAAAACTTTCAAGCATGTTGCTCTTCTTGTTAATCCTCGTTTATCTTTCTCTTGATCATGCGACTTTAATTTTGTAGGTTTCTCTTTTTCACCAAAGCACATCGGTTTTGAAAAGTGCAACGTAAGCATTAGTTTGTACCATTAAAAAAATCAGAGCAGATAAATTAACTTTCATAACATGTCATTCGGGCCGAAGTTCAAAGTTGCTGTTCAGCTATTGTAAGCCAACTCTTACTGTTAGTACATGCTTGTTTTTTTTTTTATCTCTTCAGAGATCAGGCCAAGTGGCATCTGCTTTTCTATGTGCTGAATTTGCCCATTAGCTAAATCTCTTTGCCAGCCCGGTTTTAAAGCTCACCTGAAGGCAGAACACCTGCTGTGACTTCAGTGTGAGAGGTGCGGCAACAGGTTTAAAGAGCAGAACACAATTTTTAGCTAAAGAGTGCTGCAAGATTGACATAGCAGCCTGAAAGTTAGCATCACCCTGGTCCCCTTGGCAAAAGGTAGACCACATTTTTAATTACTGAAGAAAAAAGCCATGTTAATAATAGTTAGAAGTTTTCTATCATTAGATATTAAATGCTTGGGTGTGCACTGGCGCACCCCATTGGGAAGCTGGTTTCATCAGTAGGCTGTTTGGGTTCAGGTCTGGTTCAGGACACTTTCCCACAGGTAAAATGCTGACATTATGAACGGACTACATTTATTTCTGGTCTACCTCCCTACATTTAAATCTATATGCAAAATGTCAGTTCTTCTCTGAAATAAAAAGAAAAACATTCATTATATCACTACACAAAGAAAAGGGTGTAAAAATGGTTCAGACATTTTCTCAAAATCCACCTTTCTCAGATAATTTCACTGTTCTTATTATAGTTTTTGCAGTCCATAAATAATCGATTTGAATCATTGAAGGGTTTTAACTTCGGTAATCTGCATGCATTAATATTGTTTCTATTTTTATTATGTCTTTTATTTCTAACAGTCATGGCGAGCTTTTGTCTAAACTGCAAAACCAGCAGTTCAGGCTCTGGACACATTTGGTGGTTCAGCTGGTTTTAAATGAACCTGCAGTGAATTAATTGGAAGTGGTTGTGGGTAATTTTTTTATATTGTAATAATGGTTATCGGAGGGTATTTCAGACACTGATAAGGTCACAATATATTTAACAAAAAATAAATTAATTTATTAATTAAATAAAAAAGGTGGGTTGGTATGTTGTCTGTCAAAGCAGACCTTGTTTAATAGACATGAGACACAGTTTGTCTCTAACTCTGCTGCTCACTCCCAGTATTTTAATCCCACACTGCTAACAGCGCTAGCCTCCACTGGCAGCATTATGGGCAGCGTAATGTCACTGAACCCTGCTGAACAGTTCAGCTGAGGTTCACTGAACCATGACGTGGCACTCACACCGGCTTTCAAAGCATTCAGTTGTAATGAGGCGGCCAGATGTTTTGCCTGTAATGCCCGTGTCACCGTTCCATCTGCTCCTTTTGACATTGAATTACAGGATGTGTCCGTGAGAGCCAGGATTAGTCTGTCCTTCTTTTACTGCTGGCACAGTTGGAAAGCACCATTATAGTTCATAATCAAGTCGGGAGGGATCATCGTCATGGTTAAGTTGAATATGATTTTCTTAATAGAAGTGTGTTTGGCCGCCTTTGTCCAGAAAAAAACTGGAAAAACTTAATAACTTACACCTATAACTTATTTGTTCGCCAGCATCCAAGTGTGATGACACCTGTAGTTCTGGGATCACTTTATGAACTGTGCTTCTCATCTAATTCTTTTAATTAAAAAAATCCAAAATCAGGTGTAGAATAACAAAATTATTATAATAACATGTTTCGACTAGACTAAATTCCCAGAAATAACCCAACAACGATTCATTCAGTCCTGCTAATATTAACATGATGTGCTTGGTGGTGAAAGTGATGCTTTTCCTTGATCCCTCCACATGTGTCTCTCTCCTCCACAGCTGGTGAAGCTATGCAGCGGGATGATCGAAGCGGGGAAGGCGTACGTCAGCGCCAACAAGCTCTTCGTCAACGGCATACGAGATTTGTCTCAGCAGTGCAAGAAGGACGAGACGATCTCGGTAAGTTCTGACGAATCCGAGTCATTTCATCTGGAAGCTGTTTGAGCCATTATCCACAGCTTTTTCTTGTGGTTTTATTGGTCACATCCTTGTGCTGTTTCGTGGATAGCACTGGGTTAGTGTCTCCTGGGAAGGGGACTTTCCTCCTCTCTGGGTGTTAGCCTCACAGTCCTTCATGTGTGTGAGTAAACCTGATTACTAACAGATTAGTAAGTGAGCATCAGATCCGGCCTGGAAACATACTCGTGGCTCGGCTCGCAGCACCGGCGTCTTGGACTGTTTTCATTGCTGCTGACATTAAGTACTATTAAAAGCCTTTCTGGCTCCAACCTCAAGACTAATTGAGAGTTTCTTATTAAAGTCTTGTTCTTATTTGTAGTTTCCATTGTAAAAAAAAAAAAAAAAGAAAAGAAAAGGAAAGAAAGCTGACGCAGCCCTGCAATTACAGTTTCTTTTCCTGTACAAGGTTCAAGAGAAAAAAATCTTCTATTTTACCTCAAGTGACATAAACCAGCTTAATTTTAGAATTTGGGATCTTTTCATTTTCATCCATTTTTAGACTCAAATACAGTTTGAATGTAAATCAACGGCAATTCTGGTAATATTTATTGCTGTATTGTCTAGTTGCAGAATGCAGTTATAATAAACTGCTCTTTTTCTCTGCAGGAGTGCCTGGAAAAGTGTGGTGAAAGCCTCCAAGAAATCATCAACTACCACATGGTAAGTCAGCCTGCGCTCCAGACTGTCCCCATATGCTCCACATTCAGTGGATTGAGACAGAGCAGCACGATGATATCATCCAACATTAACTGGTATTAAAGGCCTCACGAGGGTCTTATATTCTCTTTAGAACAACACAGAGGGTCGAGCCGAGCTGTGCTTGAACTGATTCCACGTGGATTTCTTCTCTCACACTTCACTGAGTCTGTCTGTCTGTCTGTCTGTCTGTCTGTCTGTCTGTCTGTCTGTCACCGCGTAGCTGTCAGTCAGAGCTTTATCACATCTCAGGCAATCTTACAGAGCAGAGGGCAAAAAAGACACGGAGCCTTTCTCTGGGAGAAGACTTTATATTAGAAGAATGACTCATTTCTGGTTAGGTTTTCAGGTTAGGTTTTTTGGGTCTTTATCATAATTTGGTTAAGTCATTCATGATAAGAAATCTGGGGTGAATCAGGTTTTGAAAACTCCTGTATACTGGTGTTTATTATCTCTTTTTTGTTTAGAAATAGTCAATAGTCATCACTTCTGCTCTTTTCAGCCCTTTTCTAGAATACCTTATCCATATCCCATCCTCATTTATCATTTATAAACTACATATGTATAATGCATTTTTCAGGATGCATTATCATATAGTGATATGAAGACGTTTTAAGTTTTAATCACGTATAGTTTACATCAATATCTATATACCATCTTACAGAGACATATGTTGTGCAATTACAACAGTTGTATTGTCTTTAATGTTTATCTACTGTTTCTATATGTGTTAAATGGACAAGTCTTTACAGAGTGTATACGATCAATACAGTAATCTCTTCCTCTATCTCTCTCTGTTTTTTTTTCTGGGCCAGTTAAAACATAAATTAGCTGCTATCCAGCTGTAATTAAATCCATCAGTTGTATCTTAAAACCCCTTTATAAAAGATGCTTTATCAGAGAGGGCAAGAGTGATGACCAGTCGTAGAATTTTCTGTTTTCAAAGGCAGTTATGTAAATATTTTAGCTATTTGCACTCACCCCTGATTTAATTCCAGAGAGGCAAAACCTTGGACAACAAAAACATCTAGGTAATAATTTTCCCATCCCAGCTCTCTTACTGTATTTTCATCAATATAAATCTTCCCCTGGACAGTACAGTCAATAGAGCTTTACTGCTGTGTCATTTCCCCTCCCTGCCTCTGAGGCCCCTGACCCCCTGCACCCCGCACTGACCCTCAGAGGCCCTTTGAAGTCCATTAGCCTGAACCCATTGCGTGCTTGACGATGCTGTAAAGTGTAGAGCTTGTGTGTGTGTGTGTGTGTGTGTGTGGGGATTGCATTCCTTTCTGCAGCCGCAACAAAGATGTGTCAACGCAAATCAGCCACTCCCTCCACCTCATTCACCCCCAGCCTATGGGTGGAGAGAAGGAGAGAGAGAGGGGTCAGCTTCACAAATGGAGGGTTAATGGTCCCGGGTCACTTAGCCAGGCGTGGATTAGTTGTAGCCGCTGGATAGTAGTAACCCTCTGTAACCTTGAATGTGTAACATATGGCCAGGCATGTATGTACAGTATGTCTGTGCGTGACTGTCGATAGCATGCAGACAGACTTCCTTTTATGTGTGTGTATGTGTGTCTTTGTTTGTGTGTGTTTGCGGGGCCAACACTGTGTGGTCCAGGGTCGTCACGGTTGTAAACACAACAATGGAAAGATGTTTTTTTTCATGCTTCAGAGCCCCAAAAACAGCTACCGCTCAAAGATAAGCAGACATTTACAGTATATAACAGGACAATAAGGATTTCACTCCTAACTTCCTGAGGGATAATAATTCAGCATCAGTCTCCAGAGTAAATCCAAAGTCAGTGATATTTGTGCCAGTCCAGCACCTGAAGGGAGGCGGTCAACAATTGTGACTTGCAGTTGAAAATTGTGGAGCATGTAGCAGCCAAGGTAACATATATTTACCTCAGGAGTTGGGGGAGACCAAAAACGATAAGGGATAAAATAATGAATATTTGGCAGAGCATGTCTTAATGAGTGTAAATAACATGGCTTTTTGTTCCTTGCTGGAAGCATCTTGAAGAACTTCCTTTTATTATCAATGAGGATAGACTTAATATTCAAAACATAAACACAAACTATAGCCTACAAAGTAAGCATGGAGATGAATCAACACATCTCTGAAACAGTCTCAAATAAATATTTTAAATATAGCCTAAAGAATTTATTACAGGAATGTTGTATCAGGCTGGATTTTTTTTAGCTATGCATATGTTATAAACTGGTTATAAAGTTATTATCATTGAATGACTGACTTAGACATTAATAATAAAAAACAATCTTATGAAACATAAGAATCTTTCTTGGCATATACAATTTGAGATCCCTAACTTCAGTGTACAAAGGCCTGTAAAACATAATGTTATTATCATTTCTGTAGCTTTGGTGATTTCGGATCACATGCTTCTTCTCAGTTCCCGGCTGCAGACTTCAGAGCTCCCATCATCAGGCTGTCAGTGTTCCTGTCAGACTGACAGATCGCCTGTTTGTCTGGTTCAGTGTGTCACACTTTAAGAGGTTGTGGGTCTGGCCTGGGACCAGCTGGCCTCTTCCACTGTCAGCTCAGCTGGGTTAACAGTCCCCTGTTTTCCCCCATGTCTCTCTCTCTCTCTCCCTCCTGACCATTGGAGCCAGGAGAATGACTGGACGTTAATATGATTGGCTCTCAAAGGTTTTCTTTGTGACTTTGATGTAAAAGCAGAACAGAGCAGGAGGAGGGGGGTATGCAGTGAAAAGAGGGACTCCCTTGAGATGCATCAAAGAAATTATAATACTTGCAATGTTGTGACCTTAATGCAGCCTCGTGATGCACCAATATTGAAGTCATTTATTAACATTTCCTGTTGACATCTTTTACATGTTGTGATTTTAATCAGGAACGACACCATGTGCATTTAACTGTGCAGCGCTCCTGTAGCCCAGGGACTCCAGCAGAGCTCCAATGAATAAGAAATGATGCTGGTTATATCTGCTACTAGTGACGGATGTCCCTCGGTGTGCATGCTTCTGCTGTGCAGCTGCCACTGCGCTTATAGGAATAAGAAATGGCACCCTACAAATGGGAGCGCTGAGTGCCAACTGCCCTTGTTGCCTTCATGCTCGGATGCCTTTTAAAATGCATAGAATAAACACTTATGTTTGAGCCCGCTCTATACAAGGAGCTCAGACAGGCACACTCTCACATCCAAGAAAAGTATAAAAGAGTCTTGGCCCTTGCTTCCCTCCATTTCCTGATAGCTTGGTTCCTTTGCCAGTTTAGCACCACACAACAGAACAAGCAGGCTCTGTTTGTATGAAGGTCAAGCCAAGTATAGCTCCTTTTACTTCAGCTCCGAGCCTGTGCGTCTCCCAGAGATTTCACAATAGATTTTTTTTTCTTTCAGAAGGGAAGAAGTGTCAACAGAATGAGGCCGACGTTTTAAAAGTCTCTGGTTAATTCAAGCATGAAACTCCATATGAATACTCAATAAATTATTGACTTATGTTTGACTCATAACATCCATTAGAAATGAGGGGAGACTGACACAAAGACGCAAAGAGAGACGTCAGAGCTGCTGCGGGATTATATGTACATAGGGTTATATTATTAGAGAGGAGGCGGTTTTGGAGGAAATTTAGGATAAAGCTCCATTTTGGGCTACATGCATACAGTTTCTGCATCAAATTAATTTGAATACAATACAAGCGCTCATGCAGAAGTCTGTACATACTAAATGAGTTTATTCCCATGTGGGATGCCAACGCTGGTGTCTCTCAGTTATATTTGGAAACTGGAAAACAAAGCAGGACGCAGCAGGAAGCCGTTCCTGTCTGCAACTGCAAACCCTCTCATTCCTCACAGACTACAATTGCATCCTCCGTTCAGAGAGGAAGAATGTATGAAAATGTGCCCTCACATTTGCCTGACGGAGACACTTATACTTGAGTAAACTATTTCTGCCTCAACACATTGATGTTGTTGTGTCTCACAAAAAACTTCAGGTCATTGATTAGTCATAAGATAAGGCTTAAAGTCCCTGAACAGTATGAATGCTTGCTATTTAGCTTGGCCATCCTTTCTCTGAAGGATTCACCATTCAATAAATTAATAAATGATAAAGGCATCGCATGGTATATAATCCAAATTATTCTAGTGTTACATTGCCATTTTCTATTACATATTTCCTCTGTGGCCATTTTATTGGGTACACCTGTATGATATCTTGCAATTCTGTACAAAAGTCTGAACATACATTCTGCTTTATAAAAGTTAATCATCTGAATCTTCTTGTTAATGCTTTTGTTTATGTGTAAATTCAAAACCATAGTCGACTAATCAATAAACCATCAGAAAAATTGAAAAAACAGAAATATAATCACCTACTATTATAATTAATTCATAGTTTCATGCACAATTCAGCATTCAGTCCCTCAAATATAGAAATGTCATGCTTTTCTCTCTTATAAAACAAACAAAAATGACAAATAGACACTTATCACTATATTCTGACGTATTATGGACCAGTTATCTGAAGTTTCATCATCTGTATGCGTGTGCGTCATGTGTGAGATTACCCAGGAATGTTGCCACAAAAATCCAGTAGGTAGGCCTTATACTGTAAATGCAACTTTTTATCAGTGGACTAAAGGCTGAATCACAATTGTGTTACCTCACTTGGAAATAGAAACTAACATCCTGGCATGCATTGAAATGATAATCTTCCAAATATAATGAAATGAACTGAGTAGTTATTTTTTTACATGTAAAAAGTTTTTGGACTTGACTAGTTGAAGTTTCTGATGCAACAGTCAGACAAAAACCCCTTAAACACACATTGGCAACATCAGAAGACTTTATTGGGAATTTGTAATGATGATCAGTCAACCTTCCTGGATATGATCTAAAAACAGCCGTTTTTTGCCACTCTTTGACATTTTCCTTCTGACTGACAGTTTGAAGCTAATTTGTGTGGATGGTTCACTAATTTGCCTAAAGATAATTGGTTGGCTGTTTGCATTAAATCAGTGTGTGTCCCAACATGTCTGAGGAATGAGACTGAAACTGGTTTTCAGTACAGTAGCCCATTGTGAAGATACTGGTAGTCGTTTCATTCCTCAGCTCTGATATCAGGTCATGGAAGGTGTGCCAGATCTCTTTAACTTACTTAAATCATGTTTGACAGTGTTTTCTTTGTTCGGCCAAATTCCAACTCCATTGTGTGTGCTGATCTGTCCGTTAAATAGCAGAATAGCATGTTTTGATAGGCATTAAAGAAGATTTAACATCCAAACAAAAGAGATCTTATTCATTTTGTAAACATAACTGAGTGTCTGTAGTCATATTATAAGCTTACTGTGAACATTAGCATGCTAGCATACAAATGTTTCCTTAGCAACGTAGCCTATCAACATTTAGCATGCTCTAGTAAAAGTTTTGATATTTTTCTAACCAAATGTAACCTGGGACAACTAGCTAAATTCCCATCCTGTATGTGTATCATTTGGAATTACATCTCAGAATGGAAAAAAAGGATGCTAGTTTCTGTTTCTTTGGGATTATAACGTTAGCAAGCTTTGATAGCATAAAGGGCCCTGTG
>JAOWBC010001714.1:22976062-22993683 GCA_028566105.1 Hypoplectrus providencianus
GGTTCGGACGGTTTAATATAAGTATGCAAGTTACATCAGTAAAATGTACCATTAAGTATGACAAAGTGTACAGAAAATGCCCTCTGTGGTTTATATTTTGTACTTACAGGATGTTATATAATTTATTTTTTGTTTAATCAACCTTTAACTCATATTACAACTGATGCTCTCATTTTTCATTCATGTACTTTGTACTTCAGTACTCTGCTTTGTAAATATACTCGTCTTTGTCAGAGTTAACTCAAGGTGTAGAGTTGATAGTGTTACATTAATAAAAATGAATAAATTCTCCACTAGAGGGAGTTATTCCAGTAGGTGTCAAATTATGGTGTATTGTTGTGGATATGAGTAAATATAATAAGATCCTCTTATTTACTATTAACATTTAAAAACTGTCTGCCTTTCTTTTCTGCAGATCAATGTCCTCCAGGCAAAGAAGAAGTTTGAGATTCTCGATGCTGTAAGTCAGTGCAGACACACAAACACATGTATCTTTAAAAAGTGTTCAGGGTTACAAAAAAGAGTGATCTAATTTTCTGTCACACTTTCTGTTAAAAAAACACTGCTTCTGTCTCATCCAGATGCTGTCATTCATGCACGCCCAGTACTCGCTGTTCCATCAGGGTTACAACCTGCTGGATGAGATCGACCCGTACATGAAGAAACTGGCTGCTGAGGTGAGCAAAAGGCCACCATCACCCCTCAGCTGATCTGTGTCACACACACACACACACACACACACACACACACATACCCCCACCCCCCCCACACACACGCTCTGTCCTGATTTGCATCGGTTTGATCCTCATTTAACTATCGACGAAAGTTAATTATGTAATGAATCGTTTGATTTCTGCCTGTTGCTTCATATGTTAGATTTTTTAATTTGCTTTGGGGTGTTTTTTACCCAATACAAGCATCCTCTCCACATGCAATCAAAAGCCTCCGATACGGTTCAACCCAGTATTTTATCGGTGCACGTGTTATTATGGACAAACTTGTTTGTCACAGCAGGTTGTCTGCTGCAGGAGAATCGATGCTTCATTACCTAACACTGACCTAACATGTCATTGGAGGCTTAGCTTCTGTTGCATGATGAAACTGCTCCAGTCAGTCGTTAGCTCGCTCACAGTGCTCTTAGTGCTATTCATGTCCGATTATCTCACTGTTAAATAGAGTTTTTACAGGCTCTATTTCTGGCTGACTGACTTTTGAGATGTACTGACATTGTTTTTGTTTTCTGCCTGTGAAAATGGATTTTCAGCTGGATCAGCTGGTGATAGATTCAGCCATGGAGAAGCGGGAAATGGAACATAAACATGCAACCATCCAGCAGAGGGTGAGCTTATATTTGTTTTATAATGATAAAATAAGAATTTAAAAACTAAAATCTTTAGGTCTTTTGAGCTTTGTTTTAAAATACTTTTTTTAATAAAGTCATAAAAACTTCAATGTCATTAAATTCGATTTTTTTCATAAAATATTTGTGCACTGTTTTGCACACCTATGAACTAAGAGTGGGATTTTTGTGTCAGTGGATAGCTGGTAGGCAGCTGATCAATGTCAGTCAGCAGCATCAGACCTGCAGCAGACTGTCACGTCTGCTCACCAGTAAGTTTATTGTCATTGTAATATCCCTTTTCTGATACTTAACTTATTTTAATATACCGCAGGGAAGTACTTCAAAAAATATGATATGAACAATAAATATATTGTCTCGACAAGGTTTTTTCATCATACGTCTACACTTTGGCTGGTTTATTAACTGAATTATATGTTGAAAAGGCTTAAATTTAAATAGGAAAATCCTGCAGAGACCTTATATGACTCAAGTATTTATTTATTTATTGGTTATTTATTTTTGAAAAAGGGATGTCCAGCCCAACGTCACCTGCTTCAACATGCATGAAGGAGGGAAAAACACGAGTTTTACATCTTCAGTTTTTCCATTCTCACATGAAAAAATGCCCCAAAAATACCCTGAAGAATGCTTCTTTCCATCTGTTCAGACAGTGAGCTGCTCTGAGACGCTAGCAGGGCGTTAACGTGCCCACATCTCACCTCCAGGATCCAGTCTGCCACTTGGCCCTGTGCATCTGTTGTGACTGGGGAGGGATTAGACCTGGGCAGCTGGGAGGTGTTTGATTAATCCCTCTAACAAAGTCCAGGCATTGATTTAAGCATTAAATCAGGTGGTATTAAGTGTTTTTAGGAGATATTAATCCGACTGTTGTCTGCTGTAGCTACTCAGCACATTAGCTGCTCTTTGTGCTGATGTACATGCAGCCGGGCTCTCAGTCCAGTAAAGTGCTGACTGCGGGGTTTATTGAGCATTTCTTAAGCCCTGTGGATGGTCGGATGGCCCACAATATTTTTTCCACTAGTTTTATAACATTTCAATGACAATCTATGGGATTTTGTGGAATTCCTCATCATCTCTGAAGAAGGAGTCCTGCACCTTACTGCATGTTGGCTGTCACTTTTCTTTAGGTGAAATTTACTGATTTAAAAGATCTTTGCATGATTATTTGCAAAGATTTTATTACAATTACTGGCTTTTTTTTCTCTCACTGCTAGTCCTGTTGCTTGTCATACTTCCCAGTTCCCAGAGATATTGCCTATACCCCTGAATTTTGTTGGCACCTAAGGGCTGAATCAGAAATATCAAAAAGATTGGATGGATTTAAATACGCTCTATAAGTACGCTTTAGATTTTCGCTCTGAGCTCTGATCGAAAAAAAAATGTATAGGGTATACTTCCAGTTTGCCATATATTTTTTTAATAATTCAGAATGCCTCATTTCCAGAGGACGTGTGTCTGACTCCTCTGTACCCCAGGATCAGTGACCATCTGTCAGACAGCTCCAGTCAGCGCTCTCCCTCCAGGCGCTGTGGATAGAGCCACGGGGAAGGGCTGGGTCACATGTGGGGACAGTTATTGATCTGTTTTTGCCAGAGCTGTTAGACACTAAGCTTCCATCCATCACTAAGGGACGTGTGTTTTAGTAGTAAATAAACAAGGTCACACAGCTGAAGCCACATTTAAATCTGCAAGGCATGAAAATACTGTGGTAAGGGGAGAGAATATTTTTTTTTTCGGCGAGCATCATCTCTGGAAGACAGCGAGGATAATCAGAGGTGCATTCAGAGATTCTTATATGATGTCTGGTGGTTCTAACACTGTTTTTCCTTTTCTTCTTCTTCTATGATCCCGACACCATCATTTCTTCTCAGACTCTCATGCAGGTGAGTACATTATTTCTCCCATCTGTGTTTTCATGTTCCCTCCATGCACAGCTTTCGGGGCGGGGAGGGGGCAGCGTGGCTAACAGTGTTAGCACACAACATTAACAAACCCCTTTGAAGTTTTCTCCAAGCTGCATTCAGACTCCAGAAGCCTCGAGGGCAAACTGAAGAGCATCCTGAATCATTTATTCAAAACAATTAGAAACACATGGCTTAGTTAGGATGGCCTGTATACAAACTGTCTGCTGCTTCACAGATTGACACAGTTGGGAAAGTAACTATACATTATTCTAAGCATTGTGCACTAACAATATTCAGGTAGTTGTACTTAAGTGTTTTTATTTTATGCTACTTGGACTATGCTCCTACTCCACCACAATTTGTCTTTAACATAAAACAGAATGTGATAATTTGTTAATTCTTTGTTCAACTGTACAAAGACAATATATATCATGTTCAAACTGTAATTAAGTTTCACATAGCATCACAACTATTTATTATGCTGTGTAATATTTAAATAAAAGCGGAAGAGGCTTCAGCTTCAAAAGAGAAAGTTGGGATTATCAATACAAAATATAAATTGAGTATAATATTAATTGAGGTTTTTTTTGTTTTTGTTTTTTTTTTTACTTAGTGTCCCTCAAGTTCCTCCTCAAGTTCGAACATGGTGTTAAACGCTTGCAATTTCTGCTATTTACATTTTAGACATCCAAAACTTTTTGTTTTCATTTTATGCTACTTTATAGTTTGATTCAACTGTATTTCAGAGGTAATAAAAAAAAAATACACTATTCTCTGTTAATCTGCATAAAGGCCACCTTTTATTTCTGGTTCTTTAAGTATATTTTAACATCAATACTTATGTGCTTTTAAGAAAGATTTTGACCACCAGATATTTACTTGTGCTTGAGTATTTTTCACTTGAACTCAAATTAAAGATAATAACACAACCACTGCCTACTGCAGAGGGATAGCTGCAGTGTCCTCAAATAGTAGTTTCCGATTGATTGCATTATATTATAGTAATTGCATAGCAGAGTTGTTGCCTTCACTCTAAGCATTACAGTCAATCTTTCTGAACCTGAAATATTTGAAATGTAAGATTTCTTCTTGAACAGATTGCAGCATGTCACTGCATTTTGTCTCCTTTACCCTACGCTGCTTTAAGACCAGCCTGGCCTTCATTGTTATTCTTCTCTATGTGTCTTTTTTCCTTGTTCCTTTTCTTCCTCGTCCATGCTCGATGTGCAATAAGCCTTGTGTAAACTTACACAGGCCAAAGGGGCAGCCTTTCACTCTGCACAAGAGAAAAAAACAGGAGAGCAGAAAGGGAGTTAAAGTGCCTCAACTGTCACTACTGCTGGCACAGTGCAGTGAAAAGCATCTAAATGCCAGAGCCATTCATTTTTAACTGCAGATTTAATGGAGAAGTCCTGTTCCATGCTGCCGGCTCCTGCTGCTATTCTATATTTCTGCGTTTTAATCTCCAGTGCAGCGCTCCACGCTGCCCTCCCTGTGCGTCACTGGATTTATATTTGCTGCTAGAATCTTTGAAACCTGATTGAATAATTTTGTTTCCATCGTGCTTTTTATCAAAGACATGACTCTACATCAGGCATAAGAGTATTAACCCACAACAACACAGATATAGAGCTACAGAGGGCACAAAGAGTGCATAAAAAATGCATACAATTTGTGTTTTTTTAAAACACATTTTAAAAAGAGCTTTATTCAGATTTTAGAATACAGCTTTTAAAAAAATGTCATTTTTTCCAATTTTCATCAATGTAGGCTGTTGAGCTCAAAGGACTTGATGTCACTGTCCCTTTTACAGTATCCTGCACTTAGTCTTGAATGTGGGTATTTCTTACTGGGGTCATCAGATGGGCAACCTCCATCCTTGATGTTTCATTGATGATAGGCCCAGGACACCTCCACAGGGGATTCAATGGCAACACCTGGCATCCCTGGTGCATCCCTCTCTGCTTCCACCTCTCTTGAACACTGATGATCACCTTACAGCCCAGTTTGGATCCATTCCTCTCCGCCATAGTCAATTGTTGTCTCTGAAAGCCACCTGACGGCTTGCAGGAGGCTCTGACCTCAGACTCTGATCCCTTTCAGCCAACCTCCACAGGGAGGACTTGGGTCTTCATGTGCAATGTCTAGGCTGCTAGATTTTAATATTTTAGAAATTTGTGTTCATGTGCTCCACGATGTACAGGCACTTTGAGAGGCTCATCCCACAATCACTTCCAGCCTGAGATTGGATGTGAACATTTATTTAGAGTTTTTGGTCTCAACTACAGTCCCATTCAGCATCCAACAGGCACGCTTCCCTTGTGTCAATGAGATTCTTTGGGACTACCTGCTGGTATGAAGTCAGGTATGATTGAATAGGTGGTCCTCGTCCCTTCTAGTGTCAGAGCCGGTTCCCAGATGACCTGGTTGTGATTCATTTACAATGGGGACTCTGACAGTACCTGAAAAATAGCCTCCAACAAGAAATTATTTACCAACAAAGGTATGACTTAGGAGGAATAAAACTGGAATTGTTTACTGACGTGGTGTTGCAGCTGCTGTGTCTGTGGATGTGACTGTGACTGTTGCTGTTAACTGGTGACTCTGCTGTGGGATAAGCCCTTTTGATGCACCATTATGCAATTTCGTAGTTTGTGTACCATGAACTCATACCAATTTCCTTTTATGGCCTATAATTACATATATTTTAGACCAGGTAAAAAAATACATGTCCACCTGAGTTCTTATATCCCCACCACAAAGTGACACCCATTCACCAGTAGTTGTTTGGTGTCCCTCTCTCCTTCCATCCTTCAGTAGAGGTATAAGGAGCAGCACTACACAGTAGCCCAGCTCTTAACACATACATTCATTAAGACATGACATTTCAGCTCTAAGGCTCTCATTAGATGAAAAAGAATTATCAGAGAAAAAGAAAAGTCAAACTCTAGTGCTTTTGGAATCTCTTTATTCACTCCATCCTCTTTAAACCCCAAAGCAGGAGAAAACTGGGTCCAAATGAAAGTTTTCTCACAGTAGTGCTGTCTGGAGTTTGAGTAGCTGTTATTCTGTGTTAACATTTGCTCCCGGGGATTGTTGTTAAATCTCATTTTTCAATTAAAGCATTAACTTGAGCCTGTCTGATCACTACAGCTCTTTGCTTTTTTTGTTGGAGAAACTTTCCTTCACACTGTTCACACTTATACAGGCCCCTTTGGACTGTTTACTGTCTCTTGTGATCATTGTCTAGTATTTGAAAATACTTTTTGGAGCCTGTGAGACTTTTCCGTAAAGCAGACCAGGTCTGAAGAGGATTACTTGATGAGGGCTAAGCAGGTGTCAGGCAGGTACAGTGAACGTGCTTACGTACGTGTGTAACAGATGACAGCTTGTAGTAATAATGAAAACGCAGAAGGAAAGCAGTGATCAGTGTCACCAACTGCACTCGCCATTTGGCGTTGGCGCTGCAGCGATGTCCCGCAGGCCGACGCACAGCAGCAGCAGGTGGATGAAGAATCAGGACACGCTGTCCGCATCATCCAGTGTTTCCGCAGCTCAACTCACAACAATTTGCTTACTTGCTCCGAACATTTGGAAGTCTCTGTTTCCCAGCTTGTTCAATAATTCACTCATGTTCAGTTTCTGTCTGTGTGACGTTGCATCATTAAAAATAGATGGTCTTTGTTGTAGGCTTGAGAGATTGCAGAGTACCACCCAGTGCACATCTTGTTTCAGTGTTGCCTCTTATGTTTGGGATGTTGCATTTGAAAAAGAGAGGAATCTGACAGCTGAAGGTAAGCTGCATCCAATCCTATTACTTCCATACTTCAGGTGCAGGGATTGCAGTCGTGAGCAGTGGATGGGTAGTAAACCAAACCCTGAGTGTTATTTGTTTGGTGATCTGGGCAGCCTGCCAGATAGATCCCCTCTGGGTCAACAGGGGACTGAAATCCCACCTTCCTCAGAGAGGGAGGTGTGTTTAGGGAGTTGTGAAACTGAAGCAGACCCAGACACCAAAGTGTCAAAGCAGCCTGCTTGTGTTTCAGTCGAGAGCAGCTACAGTACTGCGTCGTGAAGTCCAGCACTCTGTCTCGGAAAGTTTGGCAGCTGTATGGTAATTAGTCCTAATCCTGAGGCTCACAGAGCGGCAGGCAGGTGGCTGAAGTGGAGGGCACACATGTTGGTGTTGGAATTACGCACCGCACTGCTGCGACAGGATGCGTTAACCTCCGCTGTGTGAGAGTGAAGGCAGACATGCTTCTGCTCTGAGAGATCTGGTTTTCAGGAGCGTCATTTTGGCTTTTTTTTGTGGCTTTCAATGCTGTTGGAACGCACGAAACGTTTGAAAATGAAGATCTTTTGCCACTGGGACCACAGTTTGGTAGGTTTATTTGCATTTTATTGGCTTTTTTGATTATAATATTCAACTTTGCTCGGGGTGATTACCTCTTGTCATTAATTTAGAGAAATGTGCCAGTGTTGTAAAGCAGTTGTGGTTGTGCTTCTGTAACTCACTGTTAAAGACTTTCTATCACAAATCCCTCTTGCTCTTTACTCCTCTCCCTCTGACTGGCTGTCTTCACTTTCCTTCTGCAGCCTCTTATTAGAACCTAAAATGATTTGACTTCCCAGGTGTAATGCTTAATGACGTATGTCTGCATATTAAAATAAGAGTTATATAATGCACACTGGTGAATCGGTGCACGGGAGGATGCAATCGCAGGCAAAAAGGGTCGTATTGCTGCATTTTCCTTGCCGTATTAAATATCAAATTTCCATCACAAAAATAGATTTTATTGTCCTTGTCTTTATTAACTGTTTCATGCTTTGTTTTTCTGCAAGGATGTAAAGAAATTCTGCAGTTTTCTGTATTTTGATGAGAAAAAAATCTATATTCTGCAATTTTAACTCAATCCCTTATGTTTAAAGTAATCATTCTCATAGTCTCTTTTTATTTGTGTTCTGCTTTTTCTGACAGCAGCTTTTCCTCAATTTAAAGATGCTGTAGCTGACTGTGTCTTGAGTGTAAAGATGTTTTACATTGCTTGATTAAAGTCCATGCCTAAAACATTGTTCACCTCATGTGTGCTGAAATTCAACCCATTTTTTTTTTTATATGACTGCAAGTTAAAATGTTGAGCGGCGAGTTATTCTATTATTCAAAGATGCAGTAAGACGTTAATGGTGCGCTGGGAGCTGCTGCATGTACACACCCCCTGTTATGAAACACAGCAGCCAGTGAATGAAGATCAGTTTTTATTTGGGTCACTCCAGCAAGCACTTTAGTATATTCTCATGGAACTTTTTTTTTGTTTTTTTTGAATATGTCTGATATATCTCTGCATTCTAGCGTGCAGCCTGAATTGACTCTGCTGAGAAGACAGGGTCTGGTCTTTTCTCAGGGCTGCTTGTCATGTGATGTTTAAATTAAATTTTGGATAAGTAAATGTTCTGTCCTTACCGCATATCATATTACCTCTCAAATGTAGCTTATTAGCCGCCTCAGGACACATGTGCCGTGCTTCCCTTCCTTCACATGCACACTGATGTTTTTTTCGTGCTTCCTAAAAACCCTTCAATTTCCAGATGAGCTGTAAATACCTGTGTACCTCTCTCTGTTGTTCAGCATTAAAGTGCCCTGTGTCATGTTGTAAGTCAGGGAAAAGGTTGCAGGCTAATTTCACATGAATCACACTCTGTTTATGTAATAATTTGCGTCACACTCGCATCTGTTGAGTTATGAAATGCCCCAGTGTGCCTGGCAGGAAGATGGCATGCAACTCCTATGCATACATGGACCCACACGTGACTGTTTCTACATGATCGCACAGTGTACAGTGTGATGATTTGGTTGGTTAAAGGGCTGTATGTACAGTACAGCGCACATCCAATGCTGCTGGTATTCCAGGAACAGCATGCATGCAGCCTCCTTTCTACCGAACAGCTTTTTGTGTGACAATTAAAAGGTTAACATGTCATTCAGCAAACAATCAGATGGTGTGTGGACCTTTTGTATGACGGTTCTTTGTCTTCTCTTTCAGGACTTTTCATATGACGACTCCAAGGTGGAGTTCAACGTGGATGCTCCGAACGGTGTGGTGATGGAGGGCTACCTGTTCAAGAGGGCCAGCAACGCCTTTAAGACCTGGAACAGGTAACTAAATGACAAAAAGCTCTCTAAATTCTATACTAAATCACTTTCCACAGTCTATTTATAGCTTTTTTTGTGTTTCTACATCAAAAGAATGAAAAACCATCATCTTCTTCTTCTTATGGTTGCTTACTCTGAGACATTTAGTTTTAATTTTAAATTTTTCAGACTTAGTCAGATAAGATTTTTTTATTTGATTTTTAATTTTTCAACCCTTTGTTCATGCTTAATTAATGATATACTTCCAAGAGATTTATGAGCACATCTCTGGATTTACTGTTTTGCATTAATTTTTTGTGAAGAAACTCAGGATAGCAAATCTGTCAATTAAATCATGAGTGGATAAGTGTTACTAAAGCAAGAATTTATTTATTTTTTTAGTACAGCCCTGCTTCTTTGACTGAGTGTGACCTACACTTCCTGAGGATTATAATTATCTTAGAATCCATAGAAAAAAAGGCTGCTTATAAGCCCCAAACTTGCTTGAGAATTGCTTCATTTTTAAGTTTTCTTCAATATCGAAGTAATCTAGTGATAGCTGTCTATACATCCATGATAACAGAGGCTACTAATTGGCAATTCAGCATATTTCATAGTGTTTTCATTCGCCAAAATGTAAACAAATCAGGCTTAAAATAAGTATGGCTCTACTCCCTGACTCATTCGCGATTTTGATATGAAATAGAATAGAAATTGTATTGTAAAATATCAATATGATACAGGGATTATATTTATTTCTTTTTTTCCTCAGCTTGCAGCCTATTTCTGCCCCTATGTGGTTCAGGAGGTTACTGAGGCTGCGATGTGAAGCGATGTCATAAATTCCTCTCGTATGGTCACGATATATTGCATTACAAGGAGCGAAAGCCATTTCACTTAATGCCTGTGATTCACCTCTGTGCTCTGACCCTGAAGGATGGTGAGGATATCCATCTGAAATAAGTTATTTATCTTCTCTCTCTAGACGGTGGTTCTCCATACAGAACAGTCAGCTGGTCTATCAGAAGAAGCTCAAGGCAAGTCCATATATGTTTACAGCTATCAGCTTTCCCCAGGGTAAAGTGGGCACTGAGAGGTTAAGTGCACCTTTAATGGGGGAATGTTTTTTTGACGTTATGGTGATATTCACTGAAATCCACCATCACTGTGTCAAGAGGTTTCTGCTGATATCTGAGTACTCAATCTGGAGCCGACTGAGCGGCTTTCAGGTCATGTTCAATTCTCTGCTTGAAATCAGAGTGTGTAAATATGTAATGTCAGGTACTCTGAGGCTTCCAGCTGCCAGGGAAAATGTCTTATCGAGGAGGAACAGCTGTTTTATGTTTGTGTTGTGTTTGGAGGACTGTGTGATAAGCAGAGAAATGATAAGTTGTTTGTGTGCAGGATTCTCTCACGGTGGTGGTGGAAGACCTCCGGCTGTGCTCGGTTAAACCCTGTGAGGACATCGAGAGGAGGTTCTGCTTCGAGGTCGTCTCGCCCACCAAGTAAGACTGAACTACTGGGTGTAATCTGGTTCTCTGATCCTCACAGGCTGAATTATGTTGTCTTTACTTTTCATGAAGTGCCAGCACCGGGTCAAGGTTTTAATTTGGCCATTTGACCATCAGATCTAATTAAAGTACAGAAACAAATATACTAATCTAGATATATTCTACATATATATTTTATGAATACATTAATATTTCTCTTACTGCAAATATTTGTTAAGATGCACAAATCTGAGGCTCCACTTCACTAATTTCTCACTTTTTAATCCTCGGCTATACTTTTCATAACAACCATCATCAAATGCTCAAATCATATTTGAGGAAATTTATGCAGCACTTTTCTTGGTCATGCTATAAAATTACTGTTTTATATTAAATCAAATGCATATTTGAATGTCTGTTCCATTGTTGTTCCATGAATACACATAAGAAAACTTTTTTTTTTCATATTGTACATTGTTCATTTAACTTGCCACATTGGATCATGCAGATCTGCACAGAAGGTGCATTATGATTATGGTAATCCCACTTTGACTCTGTTTTTCAGGAGCTGCATGCTTCAGGCTGAGTCTGAGAAACTAAGACTCGCGTGGATTCAGGCGGTTCAAGCTAGCATCGCTTCAGCCTACAGAGAAAGCCCAGACACCTATTATATAGAGGTAAGACACAGGTCGCAGATGGTTGAATTTTGCATGTATGTAAATATATATATGTATGTGTGTGTGTGTTTGTGTTGTACCTGTTGCAAACACTGTATAAATGTGAAGTATAAAGTAAGCCTTATATACTTTTTGGGTGTGTTTTTGTGTAGCATCTGGACAGAACGGCCTCTCCATCCACAAGCAGTATTGATTCAGCCAGCGAGCCGCGGGAGCGCAGCGTCCGAGTGGAGACCATCCTGCAGAGGATTCAGTGTCTGCCGGGGAACGAGCAGTGCTGCGACTGCGGCCAGGCCGACCCTCGCTGGGCCTCGATCAACCTGGGCATCCTGCTGTGCATCGAGTGCTCCGGGATCCACAGGTAGAAAAAAAAAGTCTGTCAGACACCAGCTTTAGATTTTACTGCTGTTTTATGCCTTTTCAGGCTTGACTCATGATCTTGTTTGCATATGTTAAATGGAGACTGTTTCATAACCAGCTAAAAAAAAGTACTTCAAGACGCTTTAAGTAAAAGATCTGAATCCTTCTCCCACCACTGCCAATGTTGCTGTGTGGCTGCTGGCACTGCAGACAGGATATGCTGCCAACTGTCTGTTACCTTGCCCTTACAGAGGGTTGTTCAAGGCACCGAGCACGTTCTGCCACACACGCTCACGCTGCTGAGGGGATTACAGTGCGCCACGTTGCTTATTGGATCAGGCTTTGATTGAGAGTTTTCATTGAGGGAGGGGAAGTTAGAAGAGAAAGAGAAGCAGCAGAGTTGAGACACACAGAGAAAAAGTAATTGAATACCTTAATTCACTGTGAGATTCGAGTCTTCATTTCATGTCCTTTATATCACTGATGTCACTTCTCAAGCTAGAAAAATATCCCCCAGGACTTTTTTGTTATTCCGAATTTGCAATTATCACTGCTGCAGATGTAACCACGAGCCTCGTCCCCCTGTGTGCGTTCCCACCTGTTGAATATTCATGTTCCCTTTCTGCAGCTCGTCCTCTCACAGTGAGATCAGACATCTCGTTACAATGCAGGACGAGGAGCACAGTATTGGTGTTTTATTTTTCTAGTGTGCTACTGTTGCCTGGATACCAGACAGCTTCATCTGTGGAACGTAGTGATTTGCATGACATTAGGACATTAGGAGCGGCGCCCTTCATTTCCCTCAAGAAAAAAAAAATTCAAATGTTAGATTCTCTCAGCCATTTTGAATGGGTCACTATGGGTTATAATTAATTTGTAAAATATTAATTTCAAAAGAATATAAACCATTCATGTTTCCTTGTGTTCAAGTGCAATTATTTTACTTTATTCAACATTGAACACCACTAAATGTGTGAGTATAGAAGACAACACTTAACTAAAAATGTTTTTTTTGTTGCAGGAGTCTTGGAGTTCATTGTTCAAAGGTTCGCTCACTCACACTGGACTCATGGGAACCAGAATTATTAAAGGTACATTTTGTCTAATCATCTCAATATGAATCTACAGTCAGGAGACCGTTAGCTTAGCTTAGCATACAGACTGGAAGCAGGCTTCAATCTTAGCGTGCAGACCTTTAATGCCATGTCTGTCTTTCCTTTGCAGTTAATGTGTGAGCTTGGAAACAGTGTCATCAACCACATCTATGAAGGCTCATACCAAGAACAAGGCCTAAAGAAACCATTACCGTCCAGTTCAAGGTAGGAATACATAAAATATAGTTACGCTTTTTAAATTTGATCTCGTGCAGTTGAAGTTTCTCAGTGTTGTGTGGTCTGTTGCAGGCAGGAGAAGGAGGCTTGGATTAAAGCAAAGTATGTAGAGAAGAAATTCCTGAAGAAGCTGGGCTCCACAGAGATACTCATCAACGGAGAGAGGAAGTCAGAGCGGCGGTGGAGCGTGAAGAAGTGTCGGAGACACAACAGTGCCACCACCGTACCTAAAACACGGCGAAGATACCGACAAGACGCTGGAAGTATCTCCCCGTCCACCCTCTCCTCAGGTATTTAGGAGATTAAAAGCTGTTAGGAATGGAGATTTCTATTGATGTGTTTTGGGGTTTTTTTGTTTCATCTTATTTTATGTGTTTTAAGCTTAAGCTCCAGGTGTAGCCTCCTAATGTATTAAATTGTATTCATGTTTTTTGAAGTCACAGCACTAAACACCAAACAATTTTAATTATCAACTATATTGGTATAGATCAGAGTTAAATGGTGGGGTTATGGAAAATGGGACTTGAAGTAAAAAATTCAGCATTGATCAAATTTGGACATACAAACATGATACATAAACATCATTATCACATAAGACGATCATACATAAACATTCATAAATCTGCTAGGAAACCAAAGAAGCGTATTGATACATGAGAGTCACAAATGGGGCTATGCATATACAGATTTTTGCATTGGTGTTCTTACTAGTTACCTGTGTTTGTCTTACAGCAGCTGCTAAGTTCAGACGAGACTCCCTATTTTGTCCCGATGAGCTGGACTCCCTCTTCTCCTACTTTGACACAGGATCTGGTCCTCGAAGTAAGCGACTCACTGTTTTGATGGCAAACTTATTCACTGTCATTGAAACCCTTAAACTCTAAACTAACAGATGCTTGAATCTTGTGTTCCTGTATAAGAGCATTTTAAATCAAACCTGATAAGCCCAAAAGAAACAGCGGTCACTAATGTGTCCATGTTCTGGCGTCTCCCGGTCCGGCAGGTCTAAGCAGTGACAGCGGGCTGGGAGGCAGCACAGATGGCAGCACGGACATCCTGGTGTTTGGCTCAGTGGTGGACAGCGTCACAGAGGGTGAGTCCAGTGGAGGAATGTGTAACAGATGGTCCTTTGGGTATTATGTAAAGCGTGAAATTAATGTCACATGAGTACTAAGTCTCCTTCCCTCTGTCCTCAGAGTGCGAGGTGTCAGAGGACTCGAGCGGTGAGGCCGAGCTAGAGGCCGAGCCCGAGACGTCGGATCCGGAGGACATCAGGGACCTTCATCCCGGAGCGCTGCTCTGCAAGGCCTCAAAAGCCCGCAACCTGCCTGTCATGGCTGAAGCGCTGGCCCACGGGGCAGATGTCAATTTGGTCAACGATGATGACGAAGGAAAAACGCCCCTCATACAGGCCGTGATCGGGGTGAGTCAGTCAGTCGACTCAGCGTTGCAAGAAGTTAGTCACAGAGGAAAAATCAGATCTGTGCAACTCAGTTAGTAAAACAGTGAGGCTGAAGACATGAAGGTCAGTTTAAGCCCATAGTGAAGTCATCAGGGTTATCATAGATGGGCTTAGAGACTTCACTTTGATTCAAACTGGTGAGTGAGCGTGGAGTTCCAAGTTTGTTGGCATTTACCAGTGAGGGATGGTGTTGTGTACCTTCAGAAACAGCTCCAGTCACAAAAAAATGTCTGCATCTGGAGTGAATGTGCAAACATCCACGTGTTCTTGGACATTAGAACTACTTAATTCCCTCTCAAACTGGTTTTGTTACTTTATTTCAGGGTTCATTGATCGCCTGCGAGTTCCTGCTCCAGAACGCTGCTGATGTCAACCAAAGGGACGCGAGAGGGAGGGGCCCCCTGCACCACGCCACATATCTGGGGCACACGGGGTGAGTCACAAGGCAGGAAGCGGCTGTTGACTGCAGGCTGCATTTGTAGCATTTGTAACCTCGCCTCACATAGTTTACATATGAATAAATCGTGCTTTGTTGAAGGCTCAGTGGGCTTCATGCAAGAAACACTCACCAGGCATTCACCACTACTTTTGTACTTGTACTTAGCATTTTCTCTACGGTATGGAGCTCAGCAGTGTGAAATTCTTCTTTTTTTACTCTTTGTAACATTTTTGTGAATGAAACCCTCAAGCCCCTACAATTTAAGAGGAAATGGTTACACTCATGATCAAATCTATTAAACACACCCTACACAATATCAAGTCTTTTTTTTCAGATTTTACATGAAAAAAAACATATTTTAACACAGTATACACAGTATAAACAGTATTGCATTTGTAGAATTGATGCTTTTCGTGAAATTGAACAATTATTTTCATACTGTTCAATTGGGATTCATGTGGGTAAATTTCTGTTATTGGTGGGCTATATTACCTTATTTATGTCAATTACAACCTGTGATAAGTGGTATTTTTAACAGGGTTTTGAATTGAGTGAATTGGTCTTGGAGCACATGCGTGAAAACATTACAGAAAAAAAAAATAGGAGAGAATTATATGTAAATGTTCTTTAATGAGACCCTTTAGCTGCACCTGCCTCTTTGGATGACAGCAGTGTTATTGTGTTATATTTCAGTGATTGTATTGCATCCGATTAATGGTGCATTTATGTGTGATTGATCTCTCGTTCTCTGATTTTCAGGCAGGTGTGTTTATTCCTAAAACGTGGAGCTACACAGAATGACGAGGACGAGGATGGACAGGACCCTTTGAGTATAGCTGTACAGCAAGCCAATGCAGATATAGTCACATTGTATGCTCATTTATACAGTATATTTATGTTACTTTTTAAAAAAAATCTTATTTGATTACGTTTTAACATCCCTTCCTTCTGTCCGACAGGCTGCGTCTTGCCAGGATGAACGAGGAGATGCGGGAGTCGGAGGGACCCTTTGGACAGCCAGGTCAATACCCAATCAGCAGCCCCACTGAGCAGCAATATAAGAAATGCATTCAGGAGTTTATCTGTCTCACCATAGCAGAGTGCTAGAATCAAGCCCGGTCAGGTTTAAACCACAGTGCAGGGGGTGCCAGTAGACATATGACCAACTGAGAGAGACCTGACAGGGGGATTCAAGCTTTGTTTCCTCAGCACTGGGTTAGCTTCTCCTCTCCATCAGATATATCAGAATCATTTAAGTGTTTCTCCCCCCAGCACGGTCTAAAGCTGACTTTAGACCACAGCAGTCAGCTCCTCACTCAGGATCACACAAGAACTCAGTGTTAACCTCATTTAATGATGTCAGATTTGACCGACTGACGGTTGCCAAAATCACAATCACTGCCAGGGAAAAAAATAGATCATCCAGTAGCACTATCGTAAGGCAATCAATAGACCACAGATAAAGTCAGCAGTGTATTCAGGAACAGCTTTGCCCTTTTATTTGGTGGTTTTTTCGAGGGTACAGGGTGCTCCGAACCAAAGACTGCTCATTTGTCCTAACAATTCTGTTTATTTTCATCCTGTAACTGAGTTATCAAAGTGCTATGTGTGAGGGGATATTTCAGGCATCCGATGTTCTTGTAGTAAAAGAAACTTCTTATAAACAATGTTACATGACCACTTCCACGACTTGGATCACTACAAACAATTAAAGCTGCATTGAATATTTATAGTTCTTTGACAAATGTTGAAGATTGAAGCCTGAGTTGTCAAAGTTAAATTCAACTCCCAGGGTGCATTTTGGCATTCAATCACAGAGCTATGCTTATTTTAATTTCTTTGTCACATCCAGATGAATTCAACACCTTTGATGCCACATTTTCTTCCCAAAAACAAAATATTTAGAATTTGCTACAAATCTGCACCTTGTCGGCCCGCTGTGTGTAGGTTCAATCTTAGCTATAATGTCAAATATCAACCAGGTTATGATTGATTAATCTTGCATGATGGAGATAAGTTGCAACATAATTCCATTTAGTACCCAATTAGTTACACATATCTCTTGGGTTTGTGTGCATAAATGTAAGAGAATTATACCCACTGTGAGTAAAAGCTGCTTTTTCAGCATAATTTCCTCATTAGTTGCTGCCTTTTTGCAACACAGTAATTTATTGATATCCTGGTGTGATTTGTCACTTGCCTTAGCTCATGATTACCTCCAAACAAGTCTGCTATGCTCGGGTGCACCCAATTATAGCAGCTGATTTGGTTATAAAGTACAAAAGAGGAGTACTAAACCCCTTGTGTTTACATTACATCCTAATTTTAGGAGAGAAGTTACACATAGCTGTTGCCTCCAAGTGCTGATTTGTGTCTCTGGCTGGATTCATGCCCATGACTCCTGGGTATTGTAGTGTTTACAGCCATGTGCTATGCCATATGCATGGATAAAACATGATATCTCT
>JAOWBC010001714.1:22993783-23007328 GCA_028566105.1 Hypoplectrus providencianus
ATGCCCATGACTCCTGGGTATTGTAGTGTTTACAGCCATGTGCTATGCCATATGCATGGATAAAACATGATATCTCTCAAACTGAAAGTAGTGGTCCAAGCTTAAACCTATAGGGGATAGTGTGTCAAAAAGCATTTGTAATGTGAGTACGGAGTGAAAAATATACTCCCAGAACCAGCGCCTCGTCCCTTTGGGGAACTGGACTAGAACTGATAGTGCAGATGAGTTGGGGAGAATAATGCAGAGTTTTCTCATACGGGGGGCGGGCAGCAAAGGCCTGTTTGTGTCAGTTAAATCTGTATTTACAGTGTGAGGGGAAACTGTGAGGCTGTGATAACTGTGACGGAGAGTTAATGATCACTTTCTCTGAGATTGATCAAGTAAAGCTTTTATGTTTAATTAAAAGCGAAATTATGCACTTTTTCGTACCTACAGTGATTTGAATTTTGTTTTTCTCTCATGTTGTTAAACCTTCCTTCCTTTTATTCTTTTCGGAATAAGTTTAAAAGCTGTTTCTTTTTCTTTTTTTTTTATTTATGACCAAACGTCCAGAGCAATAGTGCAATGATTATTTCAGTACAGATAATCTGTATTTTTTGTATTATGTTTAACAACAATGCAGATGGTATTTTTTTAAGCTGGATATATTTTGTTAGATTTTATTTTGCTGAGCACTCACACACACATAGCTCCAGTATTATATTCTCATTATGAGAAAGAAAGCCAATACTCCACAAGCTTCATAATATGTAATCTCTTGGAGTAATTCTGCAGCGCAAACTGCAGTGGAGGATGGACATTTTTTGATAATCACACTGAACTAACATGTATTACTGTATATACAGTATTTGTATGTTAAAATGTTTGTTTATGGTATTCTAATGTATCACGACTAGGCCAATATTAGATTTGTTCTTGTTTATTTATAGTGCATGGGTGGCTGTTGCCCAGGTCTTCCTAAGCCCTGTTGCTTTTGTTTACTTCTGTGCCCTGTTTATGTGAATATTTGACATTTAGTATTGTTAAATAATGTTAATATCCATATAATATACTTCCAAATCATGACAATAGTGCATGGAAATACATTCATGACAGAAATGGATGCAACAGACTAAACACCCCTCTCCCACTGTCTTCCATTGGCTGGTTAGTGCAAAAAGCTTGATGACAATGAAAATTGCCGGCTGGCCAAAACTGTGTTTTATGATCCCATTTTTACTCTAAAATGATGTCAGGTCTGAAGAGTAGTTTTAGTTTGACTCTCTTGATAGCTGACAGTCTTAATTTTGTATGAGACCCTGCTGTGTTCATGTTATGTGAGACAAAATTATCCCATAGAAAAAAGTATTTCCCAAAGATTTCTTTGACGGATGCTATGGACTGTTGGGGTTTAGTTCAAACCAAAGACCACAGACAGGTTTTCAGAGTGCCAGCAAGTTTTTTATTTTTTTGATATAATTTTCTTTGTCATGGTAGGCCATGAATCCTAAAGAACTGTACAAATTCCTGGAAAAACCCTTTCCAATCCCCTGTTCTTATGCAATGAATACACTGTTCACTCCTCCAGTATATAGAATGAAAAGATACAACCTGACAGCAGGAGATAGTCCTAGTCCTCTCTGGTCACATAACCCTCGAGCTCAGATTTAAGGCAGAAAGCTAACATTATGCTGGCAAGATTCAAAGTCAGTAGCAAAGCCTAAATAGAATTTGACAGTATGACAACAAGATTAGCCATGTCATTGTCTCCAAATATTATCCAGACGAGGCATTTAAGGACAACTCTCAGTGTTGGAAATAATTGTAACAGATTTTAAATAGGGGCTTAGACTGTGTCCCTGGTATCCATTGTTAGGATTAAATAGACAACAGCCAATTTGAATTGAGTATTCAGCCAGACCATGGTGTAATTTGCATTAAAGTGACCATATTTTTTTTTTTTTTACATTTATTCACGCAAAAATGGTAGTCCAGCCACCAATTTTAGCAGCCTGTCTAATGGGCCAATGCTTAATAATATTGGTGTCTATCCATGTGTAGAATGGTCAAGACTTTGTAATTATGTTATATTTTCAATTAATTTTAAAGAAATTTCAAATTTGCAGGGATAAAAAAAAAAAAATACATATCCCCCCTTTTCTGACCCCCCCTAATACTTTTCATACAGTCCCTAACTTGAGTTTGCCAAGTCACAGACAGGCCAAAGCCCTTTAGCAGTGAAATGCTTTCAGTTTTTTGTCTTTTGAAGGATGTGGCAGATTTGGTGGAAAGAGCAGCTCACTCTCCATTTTTGCTTGACTGTGATGGATTCAAAGCACTTTGAAAATCCAGCCTTCTCTTATTGTGTGCAGTACTTTTAGTGTAGTTACCCTACAGAGGTTAACAGGAAGCAGATTTTAATAAATGATGTCATCACTGACCAAACAATGATTTGCATCAAGCCATTGAAGGATTACGTGTTGTACAGTACAGTGTCTGTTGACTGTTGTGTATATAAACTAAAACTATTAACACTTTAACTGCTTGCTTCTAACATGTAATTTTTAACTTTCCTGTATTTTTATCTGTCTCTGACTGTTAACTGTACAATTTCTTTGAATATTGTAAGAAATCGTTTGTCTCTGAATATACCTGTGTATATTAACACTAACTACCTATGTTTGGTCTCAACTCCCTTTTTTTTTTGTTCAATAACTCCTTTCAGTTTCTTCTAAAATGAAATAAATGGAAGATGTGACTAAAATCTAACCTCTCCCTTTGATTCTTTGCTTCTTTGCTTTGACAGCCTTTCACTACATCTAACAGAATTAACAAACTTCTAACATCTGGTGCACTAATAATAGATCAGAGATCTCTTGTTTTCACTGCATGGTATGTGACATGTTTAATGTGCAAATTAGAATACGAATAATGTGTTTGAATATGCATGGAGAGATATTAACATTCAAATTTCTTTTAGTAGTTAAATGTATGTGTATATGTATTTAATAAATAACATAAAAAAGCAAGTAAACAGTAATTAAAAAAAGGAAAGTTTAATGAATATCATAAAATACTATATACGTCTAAAAAGTGCTTAATTAGTGTTAAAAATAAAGTGTTTCAAGAGGTCATATTTATCTTGTATGTATCAGACTCAGTGATCTCTCCTTTTCGTTCTCACACTCACACATCACATAAACAGGGAAAGCCAGGAATGTTCATTCCCCCTTTTTTAATTAGCCAAGCCTGGGAGCTCTCATGGTACACAAAAGAGTTCAACTGCTTTTGTTATGCCTGTGGATTCAGGCGTTCCCATGGACACGAGAAAAGTAAAGGCTCAGAATTTGGAAAGTTGAAAGAGGGAGGCTTCATGGTGCCTCAGCCTGTTTTTGCTCTTTCATTCATATGAGGCTTTTTCTTATACACAGCTCCTTCTGTTTTTCCAGTCATTGCTTGTATTCCTAACTTTCACATAAAAGATGATTTGGCTGTTCATAGTGGCATCAGTTTCATTATTATTCTCTTGTTTTCTTCATCAGGAGATGCCACATACCTTGACATCTTCAGGGAATTTTCTCACATGGCATCCCACAACCCGGAGAAACTGAAGCGAAGGAGTGTGCACTTCCGACACTCCTTCAGGTAGTCCCCCTATGTATGTCTAGAAAGGAACAAAACATGTACTTGAAAAGTGCAACAGCAAATTTCAATATATAGTCACAAATCAACGTCATGTTCAAAGCTGTTTATCATAATCAGTCTGTTTTATTCAACCTAGAAATTCATCTTTAAAGTGCATTTAAGTGAAGACATCTTGGCAATTTTTAATGCTGTTGTTCCTTATTCGTTTTTTTCTTTTTTGTTTTTTCTTTGTTTGTTTGTTTTTTTTTCTATAGCTGCATTATATCTGCAAGAGCATTGCGCTGTTCTCGGTTCAAACCTTTATTTTAAAATGAGGATTTGCTGGTCTTTTCCTCCCAAATGCTTTTATAAATAAATATAGCATTGCTTTTGTACAGTGTTAGATGAAACTTTTTGGATAAATGCGAAGCACTTGTTTTGTTGTTGTTGATATATATTTGCTGCATCCGGTTCATTATTCTGAATATTGAAGGAATATGTTACATTAATACATTTTCTGTGTGTGTAATGCATGCATTTACTCCCAATATATTTCATACTTAAACTTGAATTCAGCCATTTTGTATGGATAAAGAGTGTCATATCATCCATTATCATCTACATTCTTGAAGTCAAAGTGTTATTTCTCTTGATGAGCAGTTTGTTTTGTCATGGAATGTGTTTTTTGTTTTGTTTTGCATCGACTATGCTGGTGTAGTCTCCGTAATATTTCTGTTTAAATGCAGTACCACTATGAAATGCAGTGCTTATGTTACTGTGTACATGCTGTAGAAGCAAAAATGCTAATATATCTGAATGAACAGGAATGCAGACGAAAGATGGGTGTAAAATAAACATTGTTTGTGTTTACATCTAATTGAGTGTAAATTCTCTGTTGAGTTTTCTTACATACAGCATCATATGTCATACATCCATATAGATGAAACAACAGCGCCACTCTGTGTTGAAATGTCAGACCAGTGAGTCCCCAAAACCTTGCCATCCTGTTAGAAATATAAAACTAGTAAAATTATAAGATGAGAGAAAAAAGAAAAGAAAAAATAGTTATATACATGAATAAACATACGTACATTATGTATACGCGAATATTTATATTGCTATTAAATATTAGTACTGTATAGAGTAAATATTGTAAATATTTTTTCAAAAAACAAGTAATACAGTGGAATAATTATAATCGAAGCCCATTACAGTAGGCTACTTGTAGTAAATGTCCTTTTTTAAGTGGAGCGTCAGTTAATTCAGCAGCAGTTTCGCTGATTCACACTTCTTGAAATAAGATTTAAACGTTGGTCCAGCATTGAGGTAAGAAGTAAACACAGCGGATCATAGACGATCTTTGGCTCTGTCACTGCGGCCGTTGACGTCCACGGTCACGTCTCGCCGTTACGTCGCGTCGGTAGAAGGTACGGCTAGCAGACAGTGATGATGATGAAGCTCTGTCTGGTCGACAGTGCTCTCTATGATGGTATCTGACATTTTTAGTGTCATTATGTGCATTTTGCTCGCTTGAAGCGCGATGTGACTGCGGATTCGAGTCAGGTATGACTCGGATGCTCGTAGCTAGCTAGCTTAGCCGTTAGCTTAGCCTTCGTCCATCCTGCTTACAGTCGGAGAGCTCCGGCAGGCGGCTTGCAGCTCCAGCTGATCAGCCGCAGCACCACACGCACAGCCCGGCGAGGAGGTGGTGATGATGAGGCCTTAAACGTCAGATCGGCGACGGTGTGTTCGCTCATCATATACAGGTATTGTCACCCGCTGGGAATATGTAGGGAATACATCCTTGTTTTCAGACACTGTAGCCTTTATCGCAGTGGCGTTCACTGACAGTTTTGAAGGAGCAGGGGCCAAAAAAAACAAGACCCTGACCCTGAGTGTGTGGTCAAGGTGGGGCATAGCAGGTAGACAAGTGGGAGTCCACATTTCAGCACAGTGTCATAGTTGTGTGTGTTTTTTGGTTTTGTTTTGGTTTTTTGTTGGGTTTTTTTCAAGTGACAAGATACTCATTATCTCCAAGGGGAACATTTGCATGGAATCAGGGTCATTAGACCAGAACTGAGAAAAATAATTGACTGTTTAATCTGAACATTCATAAAACTGAGCCAGCAACTGTTCTGATTATTAATGAATCGTAAAGGTCTTACAAAAATAAGACAAAAACACCATTACATCTCTGGTGTATTTCTCAGCGCCAGTTAAGTCAGTTGTTAACAAAAAGTACTTAAATCACATTGGAAGCCCACATTGGAGTTATAAAGAGGCTACAATGATACCACTGCTAATAATAGATAATAAGCATACATATAACCTCTCTAAAGTTTTTTTTATTTCCTTAGTATTAGCTGTCATAGCAAAGAAGTAATAGCTACATTAACATAAAAGAAGCATGACTTAGACACCAAATGTTTTATTGACCGAATTTGAAAAATAATCATTGTTCTTAAATGTAAGAGAAGGAGAAGCAGTAACCTCTGAGGTTAAAGAAGCTGGAACTGTCAAATTTTTGTCATTTCGCTTCAAAAATTATGCGAACAGTGATTTATTATCAAATAGACAATAAACAATAATAGTGATTATTTTTGTGTTGATCAACTACTTGATTAATTGAGGGACTTTTTTAGATGTCCTTCTGATGGTTGCTGTGGACTTTTCCCCAGACATGGCGTCGCAGCTCCAGGTGTTCTCCTCTCCCTCCGTGTCCTCCAGTGCCTACTCTCGTTCAAAGAGGCTCAAAGTTGAGAATCCTGCCTGGGATGTGTCCAACCAGGTGGGGGATAATGGTTACTATCAGCAAAGCCCCACACAGGGGACTGCACCCTCCACTTCTGGCTCCAACTTCAACGCAGCGTACAACTCCAACCAGGCGCATCCACCAACAGCCGGCTCCCGGGAGCAGACGGTGGTGCGGGCGGCAGACAGCACAGGTAGTGTTCGCGGGCCTCCCTCCTCCTCTTCCTCCTCCTCCTCCTCCAGCCGTCGGGTCAAGGATGCAGAGTCCTCCTCCCAGCCGTGCGACCTGTACCACAAGCAGTACAGCTTGAAGCGGAAGAGCGAAGAGGTGGACAGCAGTGACAGCGTCCAGATTCTGGAGGAGCTCTCAGCCCCTGTGGTCTCAAACCGCACCGGTGGAGGAGGGGGGACCACCACAGCTCAGTCCATAGCACATTCCACTTCTACCACCAAGAGCAGCAACTCCCACAGCGAGGGCGACTACCAGCTGGTCCAGCATGAGATCCTGTGTTCCATGTCCAACAGCTACGAGGTGCTCGAGTTCCTGGGACGTGGCACTTTTGGCCAGGTGGCAAAATGCTGGAAACGAGGCACAAATGAGATTGTTGCAATTAAGATCCTGAAGAACCATCCTTCGTATGCTCGGCAAGGTCAAATTGAAGTGAGTATGATGTTTTGAAGATAATTAAAAACAGGACCGATAGGCTGTTCTTATTCTGCTACACTTAACAGCCGATAAACATCAGCAAATGCCTGATAATCGACAAGTTTAGACATTTTTTAAATTCGTTTTTTATTGGCAGAACATCCACAAGTACACTGCAAACATACACTGCTAATCATTTGCCAAGATTCTAAAGCTGACGTTTGACTAAGAGGTGGTGAATCTTCCAGGACCTGACAGATATTTAATTTGTTAGATATTATCGGATGATACTGGAAATTGTGTTATCTACAAACATTTTTTTTTAGTCACCAATTGACTGAAACTGAACAGTATATTGATGTTTATTTTACTTATATTTTTTTATTTTCTATATCTATATATCTATTGCCTATATCATCTGAAAGTGGTGAAAAATCAGTACACATTCCACTTAAAAAGATTTATTTTCAGTCCAGCTCTAAAAACATCTAAAAATCAGGATCACCATCAGTCTCAAATACTCCTCTCAAAGCCAAATAAAGGTACAAAAGTGTCAGACGGTTAAAATACAGAATATGGTTTTCTCCATTCTTGTCTCTCAGTGAACACCTATCTATCTTTGCTCTCCCTGTAGGTGAGTATCCTCAGCAGGTTGAGCACAGAGAACGCAGATGAGTTCAACTTTGTCCGCTCGTACGAGTGTTTCCAGCACAAGAACCACACGTGCCTTGTGTTTGAGATGCTGGAGCAGAACCTTTACGACTTCCTGAAGCACAGCAAGTTCAGCCCCCTGCTTCTCAAGTGCATACGGCCGATCCTGCAGCAGGTCGCCACGGCACTGATGAAGCTGAAGAGCCTGGGGCTGATCCACGCCGACCTAAAGCCTGAAAACATTATGTTGGTAGACCCTTTGAGGCAGCCGTACAGAGTGAAAGTCATTGATTTCGGCTCGGCCAGCCACGTGTCCAAAGCGGTCTGCTCCACATACCTGCAGTCTCGATACTACAGGTGAGTACGTTAGCCTAGCCTTAGCATGAGAATAATATGTATATCCCTGCTATGATCCTGTCATTTGTCCGTCTTGATGTGCTTGCAGAGCTCCAGAGATCATTCTGGGCCTTCCTTTCTGTGAAGCCATTGACATGTGGTCGTTGGGATGTGTCATCGCTGAGCTGTTCTTGGGGTGGCCCCTCTATCCGGGGGCCTCAGAGTATGATCAGGTTAGCTCTTACTTTATAGAGAACTTTCATTAATAAGCTACATTTGTTTTAACATTTACTGAGGTTTTTTTTTTCCAAGACATGTCTGACACTTTTTTTCCCCAAGCGCTACATGAGGACATTAGCTTAGCATAAGACTAAAGCTACACACACATAATAATCCTTACTGTAAGGTCTTTGTACAAATTATTTCTTTTGCCCAATCTTATGAAATTCCTTGGAGCTATAATGCTTATAATGTGTATAATTGAAAGGTGCTAGTAGGGGTATTTTTTCCTTTTGACTATTTTTAGTTTAAGCAGGCTTGCTTCTTTGTGAATAAACAGATATGAAGGTGTCACAAAAACATAGTTCACATACTGTTGAATTATTCCTTAAAATGGTTTTAGCACTTTTTCTGTGACTGTGAATGTGTGCAAAGTGTTGTTGGCAGTTAAGTCATAATAACTTCAATCAGGTTGTCAGACATGAGAGGAAAGTTTAATTTAACAGCCTCAGAACATGTTTAAGAGCACAAAGCGGTTAGCACGATTAACCACAATATTTGCATAGCAAATGTTTGAACATCAATAAAACACATCAGAAGCTGACACTACCAGCCCTCAGGTGATAGCAACTGTTTAAACTGCTCATGAGTAGAAATGTGTCAATGGGTCACATTGTTTACTTTTAGCTCTGAGCTCTGGCAACTGACTTTTCTTTGTCTCGCTCAGATCCGTTACATTTCCCAGACGCAGGGCCTTCCTGCAGAGTACCTGCTGAGTGCAGGAACCAAGACCAGCCGCTTTTTCAACAGAGGCCCCGACTCAAGTTACCCCCTCTGGAGACTCAAAGTGAGAGTGGGACTGCGTATAATATCAAGCATATGTGCTTTGAACATGTCCAGTATAATTTAATTTATCCTTTATTATTAAGTTTGCACTCAGCCCAAATTGTCAGGAATTTTATTGAGTTCTTTGGCTACTGAATGGATACTTTCTTATATGACATGGGAAATACAACCTCACTTTACTTTATACACATTTATTTACATTCTATTCCTGCTATATCTCATTAATTACCCTAAATTCCCGTTAAGCTTCAATCTTGAATATTCCTGCAAGTTTGCAGCCCTACAATACATGAAGTATCCATACTGCTGTGGTTCTTATCCTGCAGACACCTGCTGAGCACGAGGCAGAGATGGGCATCAAGTCGAAGGAGGCAAGAAAATACATTTTCAACTGTCTGGATGATATGATGCAGGTGAGGACCAAGCCGTTTACATTCGGCTAAACATCTACAAGTAACAGTAATGTTGTTGCAAAAACTGGTTTTGAAACTGGTTATTTCAATCCGAAAGGCGCAGGGTGTGCCAGTTCACAATTTTAATGTCTCTGGAAGTACCAGTATGCAGTTTGACAAACAAAGACTTCCTGTATCTGCAGGTGAACATGACAAACCTGGAGGGGACGGACATCTTGGCAGAGAAGGCGGACAGGCGGGAGTTTATAGACCTGCTGAAGAAGATGCTGACCCTGGACGCAGACAAACGGATCACGCCCATGAAGACGCTGAACCACCCCTTTGTTACCATGACACACCTGCTGCACTTCCCTCACAGCTCACAGTAAGTGCAGGAGTGGCTGCGTTTCAGCACTTCAGTTCATTTTAAGGAAGCCACCGTTGTTTTTCCCATTTTGAAGCTTTTTAAAATGTATTTTACAGCGTGAAGTCCTGCTTCCAAAATATGGACATATGCAAACGTAGATGCAGCGCCTTCGAGAACGGAAAAAATATGTTCGCCAGCAACAGCACTCCAAGTGCAGCCACCAATCTCACTGTCACCTTCAGTAGCCAACTAAACCAGCACAATCAGGTGAGAATGTTTCTTTTGATTCTGTTTCAACGTTGCAGGTTACATCAGTAGCTCATCTCATTTCTAAACCTTCAATCTGATTTTAGATCTTTCTGAAGTTGTTGGTAAAAAAGTGATGATGTCTTGACGTAGCACCAAATGATTGCAAATACAAAAAGAAGATCAGACTATTGTAACAATAAAAGTAATTAATTTTTTTGTCTGTTATCTTGGTTATAATCATGTAATTACGGCACTGTTAAATTGCTGACTGAACAATGCAGGTTTGTCTCCCTTTATGTGCTATGAGTAGAAAAGTTTCAGCAGCACTTAAATGTACAACAAAGACTTTACAACTCTGTGGAGTTATTGGAAATGCTTTCTGCGCAATAATAAGATAATAATAATAATTAAAGTGTAGCTCCTTTTTCTACACCTTTTCAGCCAAAAATAGCAAACAAAATATTAATGTCAATCTAGAATTTGAATGTCAACATTATAAATGAAGCTTTGAACTACAGTCTCATGATTATAATGCTTTCTGCATGTGTTACAGATGGCCTCGACAGGAGGCCAGTCCCTGTCCCTCAGCAGTAACGTCCCGCTGCTCAACTACCAGCCTGGCCTCTACCAGCAGGCCACCATAAACATACCTGGCCTAACCCAGCAGGGCGTGCCCCTGCAGACCAGACCCACCCAGCTCTGCACCCAGACTGAGCCCTTCCAGCAAACACTCATAGTTTGCCCCCCCACCATCCAGGGTGAGAGAGCAAGATGTTAGTGTCATGTTGCTTCAATGTAAAACAATTTCACACTAATGTGGCAACAAACAATTTAACTTTTGTTCAGTTAAAGTTATGTCTTACATTCTATTTAGTGTTTATTTTTCATACATTTGATTTGACATCATATCACCGGCTTTCCTTGCAGGTCTTCAAACATCCAATAAGCCTTCTGGTTATCCAGTGAGGATGGACAACTCTGTTCCCCTAGTTCCCCAGAACCAGTCGTCCCAGTCTCTTCACATCCAACCCGGCATGCTGGCACAGGTACGACCCACTGAGGCAAAATAACTAGAATAACACATTTGAACTTAAGTAGAAAACCACATGAAATTAGCATTAAATGTCTGCACAGGGTAGAGTAATAGAACCCATTTTTAAGGTTAAAGTTCAAGGAACCCCTTTGAAATTGATGATGCTAGTTTTTTGCATGTTTACATCAGAGCATATTTTGCCCCCTTCTTGACAATATATCTTAACATGGTTTGTCCCAATGGATTTCTCAACTTTTGAGGTTTTGTATGCGTAGCCTTAAAACCTGTCATAACCTCTGAAGAACAGGAAGCACAACTAGGACACCCTACATCTGGACTACTGTTACTCTGGTAAATATTTGAGCACAGACTTTGAACTTTCAACCAGAGAAGGCAAAACTCAACACCAAGTTTCATTTTGGTGTTATTTGTTACGTATAATCTGCCGCAGGTGAAAATCAACATTTAAACCAGTGAAACTGATGGTCCTTGTGGGGTGAACAGTGAGATCTGATCCCCTCAGACAGCGATCAACTGAGGGCCAGATGGGCTCTGTTTTGTGTACATGTGTTTGGTCATGTATGTGTGTTTGTTTGTTCTCTTCTCCACTTTTCACAGAAATATTATTTTCCTGATGTCTAACTAACAACTCTTTATTCAAAGCAAGACTCCCTCTTTTTCTTTAGGATTCAATAAAATACGGAGCTGGTCTGTTCCAAATGTGTCCTAACTCATCCCCTCACACCTCCTCCCAGGCATCCCTCGACCCCATGCTGGTAGGCAGCCTGTACGCCTCAGTGGCAGGAATGCCGTCTTTAGGCTCGGTCCGGCTGCCGCTTGGCTGCAGGGGTGCGAGCCTCAGTGGCTTACTGGATCAGAATGCCTCCATGCTGGTAAAGCACCATCATCACGACCGGTTGAAAACTCTCTCTTTGCTCTCTCCTCCTCCAAGCTCATGTATGTCAGCAGTGTGCAGCAGAACACGGGACGCATGTGCAGCTCACAAAACCAGTTTGTGCTTTTGCTTGCAGCTTCAGAGGCAAAAACAATATATATATTTATAGTGCATATATACACATTCTTTTTGGCAGGTGTTTTCTCTTCTAACACTTCACAGAAAGCATTTAGTGTATTTATCAAACTATCCAACATACCTTTAAAGTTTTTAAGCAAGGTGCTGCCTGTTTCACTGTCACATGTAGTGAATACATGCTTTTTATTTATCAAAGCATATAACACAAATTTTTAAAAAGACATACAAAGCTGAGTAATTTGATAAAGTGAGACCATGATGTTTACAACTTTTGTGCCCCCTAGTGGTAGGATAAAGAAACACATGGGCAGACAGCAGGGGCTATGAATGATATTGGTTAATGGTCATAATAACGTGTTTTCATCAGAGCTTCTCTGTTCTTTGTTGAAAACATAAAATTCCATATAGAGCAATTTATAGCTTTAGAGGCTTCCCACAGTATTTCTCTTGTCCTTGCTTCAGTCTAACATTACTTTTACTTTCAGGTTGGCGGTCTTGTCTTTGGACCTTATTTGTTTTTCAGGACTATGCAGCTTTTGCATGCTTGGCATCAGAACCTCAGTGAAATGTTGTGGGTTGGGTTGTTACTGTTACTGTTACTGTCTCGGATTTAAGGAGATCTTTTGGCAGAAATTGCTGATGAAGTGCTCATCATGACTTCTATTTCAGTTTGGTTCTCAAGAAAATAACTCCAACTTCTATACTACTTCAGTTAACACACTGAACTTTGTTCTCTTCTTAATCTAACACAGAAGAAAATAAAGGAAAGTACACAATTTAAAAATGCTCTTTGTATGTGCATACAGCAGGGCTGGCCAGCAGGCACACAGCAGATCCTCATCCCTTCCACATGGCAGCAGATGCCAGGCATGGCCATCCACAACCCTGGGCAGGCCGTGGTGCCTGACTCACCCATGGGGGCCCCGATCTCTGACAGTCAGCAAGCCTCTGGCTGGAGGTGAGTTTAGGGACTATATGTTCAAAGCAAAGCTTCAGGTTATATTCAAATGTAATGGAAGTTGTTGTTTTTTTCCATCCAAATGTGATGCAGTTTGAAAGGAGTTCAATTTGTCCTTTCTTTAAATAGGGGTCGTCACGGAAGCCAATACGATGGCGCCAACCAGCAGGACTCTGGTGCTGGCCGTCACGCTGCCTCTCAAGGCCACAACTCAGGGGCCGCTCACTCAAGATCCCAACAGGGCAAGAGGTCAAAGGCTCGACATGCAGAGAGTAGAGCCAGGTATCCTGTCAGGCTGTCACACATTCACATTATCTGCATGTTTCTGGAGGGGCACGTGTTCTATACAATGAAGTGTTGGTGGTTTAGCTTCTCTGGTCCATAGGAATTACAGCTTTCTATGAAAAAACTAAATCTAACAAATAGGACAGATGTTGTGGTGGTAACTTTTGTTAAACAAA
>JAOWBC010001714.1:23020488-23043925 GCA_028566105.1 Hypoplectrus providencianus
GGAAAAAAAAAAACCTCAACTGAAGAGATACGGGTCGGCTGTAACAATATTTTCTGATAATGTTCCAGTACAGACTAATTCAGCCAAGCTGTCAGTTGAACTGGTTCCTGGCTAGTTGCTAACGTTTCTATGACTGTATTTCGTTAAGCACAACAAATTCACAAGTAGAGCTTCCAGACAACGCTTTCAAAATAAAACCCGTATGGTATAAACGAATGTTTAACCTTCAGAAGTTTTGTATAACATGGGTAAGTTGTGTGGAAATATTTTGGAGTAGCATTAGCTCAACCTATTTCGAATCATAGACATTTTTTAATATTATTTAAAAGATGCAAACACAATTTGAGTCCGCTGAACAGCAAGAAAGTGTTGCGAACTTTAAAACCTCAGTATTGCTAGAGTTCAATGCTAAATGTGTTGGTTTATCGGGTGATGCTATTACTCTCCCCATACTAGGACTATTTTCCATTAACGTTATATTTTGCGTTAGCTAGCTAGGTTTTTACGTTGTGTATCCTTTATTAGCTATTGGAAACGTATTCATTTCATAATTTAACCGCCACTTTATGATATGGATATGGGTAATTTTAGCTAGGTTAGCTAACGGAAAGGTTTCAAAATATAAGGTACTAGGTTAGGTACATAAACTTAAAAGTGATTACTGCAAGTAATAAATAGTCTAAAAAAATAATGGGAATACTTGAAATTGTTAGCTATAAAAGTACCACATAAATTCAAGACTATTTTGAATATGCTGCATTGACAATTAGAAGCAGTTGTCAGCACTTTTATTATGTATGCGTCGGAAGCACTTTTATTTAAACATTGCAAGAAGAAAGCACAAGGTTATTTAGGTTATTTGAGCTAGCTCTACTCAGCCTTGCCCTTGAAGACATAAGATCTAGACTGCTACCAAAAGGCTCTATCTAAAAACAAACAAAGAAATTGAATTATATTGTCTAAGTAGTATTTTAGTATTAAGCATGACACTCAAGATGTTTATAAAGCCAACCTTCTTCAAGCTGCTAATACACAAACCTAAAATTATAAATCCGGTCGTCATGTTTTGATTCAAAGTAAATGCAGACGTTGGTGATAAAGCATAGCTATATGTCGAATAATTAGATAATGTTGTACTCTAGAAATTGAACACTCGAGGCAAATTAAGATACACAAAACATAAAGTTTGTTTAGAAATTTTGCCTTTAAGAAATTGTTTAATTGAAGCTCCAACACCTGAAATCTGAATTTATCCTTTACTTTGAAAGATAAGTTCCGGTTTTGTTCTGTTTCCCAGTGTTGACGCTGTTGGGCTGCTGCTGCGACCTGCTATGTTTTCAGATAGACAGTCAGTCCGCCAGCGGATACAGGAACTGGGATGGCACCAACATGGAGCCATACTTGAGAGGTACTGGATACTTGTTTGTACTACTGGCTGCTGCCTCTGGGTGGCACTGTGTGAAAAAAAGTAATAAAATCAAGTAGAAGACTATGCAGTCTAAACATGTAAGTTGTGAAGTTGACAAAAAAAAAGTATTGGTAAGTAACATGTCATTTATTCTAGTAAGAGTATGAGAGGGCTGAATACCCGTTCGACAAATAAGCTGATTGTAGGAATTCCCAGACCAATAATTTGTTCACATCAGTCATATGTTATTTACTAAAACCTGCAATTTACATTACTTGAAATATATGTACTTACTTAAAATATTTTCCAAATAGAGCATTCAGAAAAATGAGACATTTGTCTGGACATAAACATAGAATTAGACAGACATGTACGTACTGTGGTATATGGCAAAGTCAGGCGTCTTTGGCAGTTTTTCAAACAGTAGATTACACAAGATAATGCCTTGAGGTCACAAAAACATACATTTCTTCTTCTTGCTTGGATGTAAACACAGCGCTTTGGTAGAGCAGGCTAATATTGAGCCAAAATGACAAACTCACACACAGATACACAACTTTATACACACACACAACTTGTCTGCCAAAGAACCTCTTCAACTTGAACATTTCATCTATGAGATAAAACAGAGCTGAATAAGCTAGTAAGGTTGCCAATAGAGGCAAGGGAGAGAAACAGAGAGAAACAGTGTGAGAGAGACAGGCAGAGGGAGTGGGAGAGGGGGAGAAAGAGAAGCGGGAGGGAGAAAGGGTGATGATAAAACTCCACTGTGAGCCCTCCTGTAAGCCAGTCAGAGCAAAGGAGCAACTGAGACCAGAGGGATAGGGAGTGCAACGGCAAACAAGAACCTACCACACAACAAATCACTGCCGTCTGACGTGAAACTTGCACGTGGCCTTGGACTTGCTGACTTGTTGGGAGAGTTAGAGGGAGCACCTGAGTTGTGTCAGACATAGACAGAAGAGCTACCTGCTGCCTGTAAACGTTTGTGATAGCGCTGAGGTGAGAGTTTTTTGCTTCAAGGAGAAAAGAAGATCAAAACTTGACCTGATCCATCTCCTCTCGGGCTTTGTTTAATCTGCATCTCCTGCAGGGTGCACGGTGTGCTGACAGACAGATTGATTTTTACACTGAGCTGCATCGTCTGATGAAAGCCCAACTTTTGAAACTTTTCCAGCAACCACACAACTTTGCTGGAGACTGGATCCTCTGCTCTGCTTGAGAAACAGCAGGAGAGAGCAGGGGGGAAAAGAGAATATTGCCATCCATCTCTAGCCCTCACAGCCCACCCTCAGCTTTATACGCCCCTCCTCTCTGCCTCTTCTTTTGCCCCCTGTACCCCCCTCCCTCCCCCCTACAACTCACCCCCCAACAGAGCAGAAAGCGTGAAAAATCTCACTAATGGGTTTATTTGCTGTCAGATCTGCGCCGATCTGTCATTCCCTTGGACCATTCTGCTTGACACATTTCATAGTTGAGTAAGCCTCCTAGCTTTCTGGCTAGAGTTACCAGTGCCCCTGCAACGTTGCGCTGGCTGAGAGCTCATCAAGAGGGGAGCAACGGCGGCAGCAGTCAGTCTGACAGTCTTTTGGACAGGGAGTCCCTGAAGCTGCTGCATTCCTCCAGTCTCCTTCCCCCCGTTGGGACTTTGTGTTTGTGAGCCTTGTGTGCATCCTGAGCTTCTGTCTAATCACACGGCTCAGTCCTCCACAGAAGATTCAAGGCTGTTTCTGCAGGAATTCTAGTGCTGATTGAAAAATAGTGTGAAGATGTGGTGTGGGGCTGGGCCTTTGGCCGTGGTGGCTGCAGTGTTTTGGACTCAGTGTGTCCTTCTGGATGGGGTGGATGCCAAGAAGGAGAGAAAGAGGCCAAAGGAGGCCACCCCACAACACACAGAGACCTACAATGCCACAATTTCCAACAGTGAAGAGGTCGGAGGAAGCATCAAGGTAAAACTCTTGAAATTTAAAAACGTCAAAATGACTGTTTTGATATTCAACTAGCCATTTCCTTATGATGATTTTGCATCTCAGAAGAGCAGATTAATATTTGAAGTCAACCTGCAAAAAGGTAAGATATTTGCAGATTTCTTGTCAGCTCAGCATTTACAGGGCAAATAAACTGTGGCAAAGGTAAAAGCTAGGACAGGACAGGTGTGTCCTACTAGGTCAAGCTTCAGACACTGAGACGGACCAAAATGTGTGAAACACTAAATGGATGACTTCCGGAGGTATGCCAGGAATGTGGACATCTAAAGGCTGATCAATGCATCAATTAGTGTGCGCTGCGGGTGTCTGCCACCAATTTTCCAGTCCATGTGAACAAATGAGGCTGAAGTAAAGCTCCTGGTATCATCATAATAAGATAAGATATAAAATACACTTACATTTAACAGGAAATGTAGTAAATATGCCAAACATTCAGACGTATAAACTAGAGACAGTCATTACTATGAAAGAGAGTGAAAGGAATTGGTCATCTGTTACTGAAGATCAACCTTGTTTTCATTAGAAACATACTTCTCAAGCAAAACAGCATTACAGTGGTACAATTCAATTTTCAGCAGCAACAGTTGGCCCTTGACTCTGTTATTTATTGGTTTATTGCTGGTGTTGCATATTTGCGAGGGTTTCCAACAGGCTATTTGTTTTGCTTTCAGCCCACCCATTATGTTGGCATTCTCATATAACTCTCACTGCCCTATATACCAGCCTTCAGCTCCTACCAGCCGCCAGTCTCTGGAGCCCAAACCGTAACCTTCACCGCCTTTTTTCCCCCTCCTTGAAACCAAGCAGTGAGGTCTCCTTTGTATCTTTAAGAACACATTGTAGGTGGTTGTGGCCTGGTGGTGTTTATTTGACTTGGTTTGCCCTGTAAAAGCAGAGGCTATGAAGGATGACCTTGTGTCAACCCTCAAGCCTGCACCCCACCGGGATTTCACTCCTCCGTCTCATCCCACAGGGAGACTGGTGTCTTCACAAACACTCTTTCCCCTGAGGTCCACTATAGGCCCGCTGCCATGATGTAACTCCTGGGAAAATTAGGTGGGCAGATATTTTAAGACCTAAGGCGATGTTGTTCCCAGCCCATTGATTCTGTCATTCACAGGCCTAGTCTGACTCCGCTGTGTCTGGGACATCCGATAGGGGCGGTGCGGCCCCGAAAACTGGGGCAGCATGCCGTGTAAGCCCCTCACAAAGCCCCATAGAAAGGGTCCTGAAAGAGAACACCTCGGTGAGGATTAGCCCCCTGTGCCTCCCTCTCTAACATTCTTTTCATCTCATCTCCCACAATCAGAGGGTAATGACATAATCGCTCTTAAGACGCAGTGTTATGCCAGATAGTGTCTTTGCCAAACATTGTCACCTCTGATGAGAACCTGAGCTTTAGGTTTGACATCTGTGGAAGTGGTTGTATTCAAGGTCGCGTTTGTTGGTGCCACCCTATCCTGGTTTCTGTTCAAGAAAAGGAAAAAAAAAGAAGCCGTACCACACACCGTGCAAAGCGCTAAACTTACTTTCCTTGGGTAGTTTGTAAGTTTATCCTATTACACATCTGTTAGCTCCCAGGGAAAACAACACGTCCATTGGAGCTGTCTTGGCAAGAAATTTGTGTTCTCAAACAAGCCAAACATTTACACTCCACATTTACATGTTTTTCCCTTGTGCCCAGTGGAAACAGTGGAAACAGTTCTTGTGATGGCATTCGCTTTTCTATCTGACCAATCCCGTGTGTGGGCTGCTGGCAGCATGCAGTCGTACACTGCATTCCTCGGGAGATTTTCCATTTGAAAGTGATCACAATAGTGAGGTGTGGAGTTGTGCTGTGAGTGGAATTTTTTTTAATGAGATGATAAGTGAAGTACATTTCAAACAACTGTGATCTCTGTGAAACATCACGTTGTGCACTTTTAGAGCAAGATGTCAAAGGTACATGCATGTAAGCCTTATTGCTCGCCTCTCTAAAGATGAGAGGAATCTGTCAGTGTTGAGAGCAGTGAGGGATCTGTGATGGCTGTAATTGAGGGAGTCAAGTCAAACATCACGCCTGGCGTGTTGAGTAATGGCTGGGTTTAGCCCGAAGCGAGGGTTTTTGTTTCCCCTCTCTCATCCCCAGTGATGATTAATGCAGCAGTGTGTGGGACCTTTTGGATCAACATACACATGAGAGACAAGACCGAGTCTCACAGGAAACAGTGCCACTGTCAAGAGCGCACAAATCTCATAACACTACTGATGTTGTGAACTCCCTATAGTCTGTGTGGCATGATGGTGGACTCTGCTTTCAACATGTCAGGTGGCTTAAATGGCCATTAAGCATTGAATTAACTCATGAAGTAATCTGAAAGAGAGTGGGGAAAAAAATAAACAAGTGGTAAACTCTTTCTCTTTATTTGGATTTAGTTATTAATAATAGCTACAGATTGATGCAAGCTTTATAGAAATCCTTTAATCTTGCCTGATTCTTATCATGTGCTGGTCATGTTCCTGAAACCATGATTTCAGAGTTATCGCTACACTTAACAGTACATTGGCGAAGTGCGAATGTGCATTTTAAATAGACCACATCATAATGCCAAAAAACAAGCAATGCACTAAATACCCTCCACCCCTGTTGTTCTCACTATCATTTTTCTCCAACTTCTTGTAAATTGTAATGCAAGACGACGGAGGGCAATCAGTTGCATAATATAAATAATAAAAGAAAAAATGCACCATTTACAGTGTGGACTTTCGTAACATAACACAGAGCAACAAAAGGATCATATAAAAGAGGGAGGATATAATGACTTCTTACTTGAAATGTTCTGCCCACAGTCGAGCCACAGGGCAAACCTGCGTACCTGAGATGAATCTGGATCACTGGTGCTTTTCATCGGCTCATTTTACCTACCACAGGGAAAAGGAGCACTCCTTCCAATTTCAAAGCTATAATTCGTACACAAAACAGATGTCACACGGCGTTCAAAGTCGCTTTCAGCTTATATTGCTTTTTTACACCAGGAGGAAGCCAAGATTGTCTTGGGCGATCTCTTAAGCGTAAACACAAATTTATTCACTTTCTCTCACACATAATAAATGTATACACACCTTTGTTGGGACAACAGTTACGTTGAAATCAGACAGTGTAATAAGAAGCATGTTCAAGTATATTATTATATAATAGCTGTGTTTCATTTACACTTCCAAATAGTGTTCCCTCAGTATTTGTTGAACTAATAACAGCATCCTCATGGTGTGATAGAGTAATTATGTTTTGCACACGGGGCTTGCCAATTGAGTAATAACACAGTGAGAAGAGAACAGAGTCAACATTGCATGCCTAACTGTATTTACCTCTTCGGTGATAAATCCTCGAGGCAATCTGTTTCTGTGAAGTGCAGTGGTGAGGAACACGGGGGTGGATGCATGACGACTGGGATGCACGCAGGTTGCAAGGATCCCCTCGTCCCACACAGTATGGGGATCCCTGCCTCCTGGGGAGGGATTGGCCCAGCTTTAGGCCGGTCCACCCATGCATGGATGACTGCACAGGGAGCAGTGCGGGGATGTAAAAACAAGGGATTAAATAAGGCTCTCCATCATCCTGTCCAACCTTAAACCTGCCCATGCAACTTTTTTTTTTAATCAGCAACAAAAGTTACATGTCGTCTAGTGTGTGCAGCACAGGTACAAAAACAGATAACGCATGAAAGAAAATAAGATAAGTTCAACTCTACACAAAAGTGAATTCAGAAGCCGCCTGCAATAGAGTAGAGTTTCAGTATCTGGTTGCAGCCCCAGAGACATGTTTTAACAGTTGTGTTTGTGTTTTTGGTGGCATGCTGCCCCAGGGAAATATTTTCCATTTTATTGCTTCAAATAAATTCAACCTAATTTTCCCCAAACTACATGACAAACACACTTAAAGCAGTGCTTGTAAAAAGAATCATCCATGCAAACCTAAATTATTCTTTTCTGGGAAGTAAAATCCCTTACGGCCTCTGTGATAAATCAACAATGATTACAACTGATCCACTAATTGATCCAAAAAGGCCTCCAAACTCACTGTGTTGTAGGTTTATAAAACAAACTCTGCTCACTATTATTGTGGGTTATTGATACACAATAAAGCAGTGGAGAGTTACGGTACCTAATTTGTTTAGTCTAATGTTGCACTGTACTTCAATGCAGATTTGCAGCATTTTTGCTTGAGTATTTGTATTTTCTTTACTTGTCACTTTAGAGGTAACTATCAATTCTTATTTTAATTCATTTGTTTGACAGGTACTGTTTCTTTTCAGAAGTACTCCATTAGTAATTTTTAATCCCACAGTTAAAAACAAAACAGTGGTTCCTAAACATTTTGGTTTAATGACCTTTTATTTAAAAGTAGTGTCTAGTTGGAGCCCCTTGTCATGTTCAAGGTGTCTATGAGTTGTTAACAGTCCACCAAAGAGACATTTATTTTCCAAGTCTTTTTTAATGTATTTATATTAATAGCTGTTCAAGACACAAAGTGGTTAAATGATATATTGCTCCCTACAAAGCAGAGATCCAAAAGAAATCCAAGAATGTATCCACATTTGTGTTGCAGAACTTTGTTTTTTCTTTTTTTCCTAAGTCATCAATCATCTAATGACTCTTCAGATTTATCTTCTGACCCTAGCTGGGGCCTGCCCAACAGGCTGGCAGCAACTGGACTAACTAGATGACCGTATCTGAAAAGTTAAAGAATAGTTTGGATTTCGTTTTTTAAGTATGGTTATTAATTTTATGTCGGAGAGAAAAAAAGATACCTCTCTCTCTCTAACACACACATTTGTTTGTTCAATAAAATGATACAGCTTGTTATCTTAGCTTAGCATAAAGACTTGAAACAGGGGAAAACGGCTAGCCTTATTTATCCAGCAGCCTGCCAACACCTCTAAAGCTCACTAATTAACACGTCATATTTTACGAGGGGGGATGTGATGGACAATTTGTTGGCTGGGTATGTTTACTTTCCAGAGTCTCTGCTGGTTACATAGCAACCTCTCAGAGGACTTTGTAACTACTGAACCCGGCTAGCTGTTTCCCCGTTTCCAGTCTCTGTGCTAAGCTAAGCTAAGCTAACCAACTGCTGGTATCGACCTTTCTTAAATAATAACAAATTTGTCTTGATAAATTTAACATTGATAATTATTTTTTAAGTCATTCATTCATGTTGTGAACAAAATATGTTGTACTTCACATGACAGCACTGCTTATACTTTTATGTTGTGCTACAGTACTGCAAATGTAAAAGTATTTGCTTTTAAGATAAGACTTAATCACTTAATCACAGTGCACATCCTGGGAGCAATTAATGACTAAAATTGGACCAAAACTATATTAAATCTGAATAGTTTCTCTACTTGGCCTTTGTAGTTTATTATGTAGTGTTTTTGTGTTGCTTTGCAGCATATATCTTCACATATGCTTCATGCTTAACATTACTTGCCCTAAATTAGAAGTACTTCCAAAAAACAGATTATCACCTGTTTCAAGAGAGTAACTCCTCGCCTTCTGCTCCAGACATTTGGTTTTTGGTTTTGCCAGTCTCCTGCCAGTTCTACTCTGAAGCCAAATCATCTCAGTCACCCCCTGGTGGCTGGCTGTTAGTTTATAAATAATTCAATTGGATAGGATTTTTTTTATAAGCACAGCATGCATTTTCATGTCAATCTCACAGTCAACCTTGTTAATTTAATTGTGGATGGCCATAGTTAAATTATACTACTTTTTTTAATTTTATTTGTGGAAACAAATTGAATGCTAGACTTACTTGTAATTCTTACACGATCATGTTGGTATTTATAACTAATATAATTTAAGGACTTCTTCCCATCTCTGGACACAATGCGTCCCATTCTTAAGCTCTGAAGCGTCAGTAATGTGTCTTGATTTAGAGCCCTTTCAGCCAGGATAAACAATGTCTGGAGGACTTAAAGTTTCTCACCTTAAACAGAATACCTGACACATTCTCCGAGTCCGTGCTGAAAAGGCGTGCGCTCACACCTGCTGACAGTCGAGGCCACTTTGAGGCACTCACACATCAGCGGTGATCAAAGCCAGCGCCCCGGTGTTCTTCATCAGCTCTCGGGCTGATACCTGGATCTGCTCCCTCCCCACTTTGTTCAGGACCTGTGCGTGCTGATACAGAGCTATGCGAGGGAATCTGTAGTTTACTTTACAGTCAATAGCAACGAGTGAGAGATTGAACGCTTCTGACAGACCTTACTGTGTCATCAAGCAATATGGTTTTCATGTCTGCATGTGTGGAGTCTTTGAAGTTCTTAGTCGAGACAGAGACTCACCTGCGTACAATGAATCAGAATTCTTTTTTTTTTTTTGGCAAGTTGTGTGAGCCATCCCAGCTGTCATTATATAGTGTATGTTACGCTCTGACAGTGCACATGCTTAAAATAAAAACACAATCTGTTAAATGGAAAGACCTGAGCATTCCTTAAAACGATGATTGGATTATTTATACAGTGATTTTCTGTTATTTTTTTAACTCCGAAATGAAGGTAATAATTACTTTGGTCGTAGCCTTCTTTCCTTGAGCACAGAAAATCCTTGAGGGCAAGGTTTTAATGGTTTAATTACTATGGCGTGTGTTAAAGAGGATAACAAGCTCAGAGTATGGCTGATTTCCTGGCAATGATATGCTGTCTTTTTTTATTATTATGTAGGGAATGGCTAAGATGTGTAATTATATGTCACATGTGTGGGCCAACTTGCACTGTTACATATCTCTGGAAGAGCAAGACGATGATCTATGACTCTGATATACACACAAAAACATTTCTTTTTTTTTAAGAATTAGCGCCCACTGCTTCACATAATTGGGTATCTTGAATATGATACTGAGCTGTCTGAGGTGATGATTCACAGTTTTACAATCAATCCCAGTGGAAATATACCCAAACTGCCACAGGCGGGGAATGCTAGTACAACCCCAGCACCCCCACAGCCCTCAGTTGTCAACATGTTAATATTTGTTCAAGCTTACTGGTCTGGTATGTTGAAGAAATACATTGTAGTTTTACATTCTGGAGTTTTTCGTGTTTGCATGGTAAATATGAAGCTACTGCCAGCAGCTGGTTAGCTTAGCTTAGCTTAGCATGAAGGCTGACACAGTTCCCCTTGCACTGTCCAAAAATAGCAAATGTTTTCTTTAACAGCAACACCTCATTTTTAACATGTTTTATCTTGTTTGTGTAATCCGTACAAAACCCAAAGTGTAAAAACATGTTTTGAATTTACCAGAGGCTGTTTTCATTATTCATGTTATCTGACTTCTCTCGTGGTTGTTTGATTACAGAGCTGCAGAGTATGAATTGAACAGTGGACTTGACCTTGGCTGTACTAAGCTGGGGGTTTTCTAATGATAACTTCAGGAAGTAACTGTAGACCCAGACTCAATGGTAGGTGCTACGACCCAACCAGTGCAGGTAGCTCCAGGGGAGGGGAGGGGAGGATTAATAAGGAGAGTAAGTATAATGAATACTCATCAAATTCTTAGCAGGAGAGCGAAAAAGGTTTAAAGTTGCTTTTAACGACGTTCAGCAGAGTAAGAGTCAGACATTCCCAATATGAGATGGTGGAGAGTTAAAAGACATTGATTTGAAGGCATGTTTCTGGATATATGACGAATGTAAGCTCAATTTTCAATCATATGTTGTTCTGTAACTGCTCAATCTATAAATCAGCAACTGCTTGCTATCGGTTTCCCCACGCCAACTTGTTTCTGCTACTTCCAAGTCGCCAAAAAATCACTTATTGCGGAGGTTTAAGTATTTCCCAAGATGTTTAACGATTCCTATAAAGCTTTCAGAACTGGTATGCTAATGAATATGAAAAATTGACATGTCAAAGGAAAAAAGCAGTTTATTCAACAGGCTCCCAGTCTTATGGAAACAGTATTGAGTAGTGTAAAAGTATTCTTGTCTTGACCAAATCAGCCTTGCTTTTATCTGTATCCAAACCTCAAAATCACAATAAAAACACAGAACGATCCAACATGCAGCCGGCGCAGCGCCTGCTAAGTTGTTTATTTTGTCTGCTGTCAAAGAGAAGAGAGAGTCACACGGAGTGAGAGAGGGCGAAAGAGGCTTCTGCAAGTCCTAAATATGAAGAAAAAAAAACCTGTTTTTATTCCAGTGAGCTGAAAAGACAAACAAGGAGTAACTTTGTTGCGGTGGAACTACAGGCAAGTCTTTAACAGTGAAGAAAGGGTCATGTTGGTTTTGTAGATAAGTGATCCGTGTCCCGCTGCCAACCCTAAACAAATTCCATTTCAGGCAGCTCACCTCCGTGGCTCTTCTTTATCTCTTCTTCTATCTCCACTGAAGGCACTTGACATTTGGGGAAGGGGTTAGGGTATGCTGGAATTCTTTCAGCTACACATTTAACAAAATGAAAACACACCAGTTGTAGTACTGTGCATAAAAAAAGCTGTTTCCAGGTCTTCTTGGCCTGTGTTTCTTATCTTCCTAACTGATCCCAGTCTCCTGTGCAGTAATTTATCATAAATGAGTTATTTCAGATAAGATCAAGCATTAGGAGACAGACGAACAACCTTAAATCACCGCCCTGGTATACACACTGTATATACATTTGTTATCTTGTTTATTACATTTTCCATCATTACATTACTCAAACAAGCAGGTTTAATAAAAGAAAATACTGCTTCGTCTTTTGGTGATGGAGAAAAGTGTTGGCAATTTTGACATGTTGTTCTAAACTACAGTAATTGAGGTCTGCAATCCACAGAATCTACATCACACATACGAGGGCAGACTCATTTTTCACCGGAGTGCTCATGGAAATTTTCATTTGCTGAAAAAAAAATCAAGGTTTGTTTACATTCATCCAAGCACGTTGGGCAAATAAGAACTGACGTGGCACCTGAGTGAATTATCTGGATGAAAAAATAAGCATATGGTAAAGCTTTCAGAGAAGAATGGTGTCTATACTTAGAAGCAAATTTGAAATAAAATCAAAAAAGCCTCTTTTGAGGAATTGCAGTCGACTGGGTAGGAAAGCAGAAAAAAGAGGTTTCCCTGTGTGACCTTCCTTGGTGTCTGGCACCACTTAATTGTATCTTAGGGCAAGATTTTCCAACTATGGTTTTTTTAAGGAAGAAATAATGACTCATAGGAGTTAGCATGTAGGTACGGTCTTTTGCATCATGCCTCATTTGGGCAACATTATTTAGAAATAAAATGTTTAATGAATCTGGTAAATAGAAAATTTTTAAAGGGTGTAATTATCGAATGGGAACACAGTTTGGTGGTTTTAAGGAAAAGGTCTGCATCTGTGAAACATGTTCTTTTTCACTGAATTTTGCTTTCCTATTGTGGGACATGTATGTAAATATGGCATATATTTTAATGCTGTCTCTTCAGCACATTGCGTACTCAGTCTGCATGTGATTTTTTTAAGGTACAGAACTCAGGTTTAATGGTGCAAACACAGCCTTCCTTTTTTATTTCTTGTACCATGTTGCTGAAAAGGTTTGCATTGAGATATTTCTCCATAGCCAATAGTCTGTTTATAGGCAAGTCATTTAATTTTCAAAAGTAGCATGTTTCTCCTTCTTAACAGAAATGGGTTTTTGTTTTTGACATGCATCTCTACCCCAGCCTTTCAAACTTCTGGCTAATTGGGTTACATAAAATGACCATAGTACAACACGAACTGTAGTGAAGGCAAGAGGCCATGCGTCACATAGTGCGGTATGAACTCCAGTCAAGATGCATATTGTGATTGTGCTGTATACACAGCCAAAGAATGTCCAAAGAATTCTCCCAAACCCACATAGTATCTGCATGTCCCAACTAGAAATTTATGGAGTTCTGAAAAAAAACCTCATTCAAAACATTGGAGAGTGATATGCTGCTAGTTTTCATGGCACTTGTCACTTGTCAAACTTTTTCTGGGCCTTTGTGTATGCTGCAGATTTCTGACAACCAGCGAGTGGATCCACTGGGATCATGGATGGACTTTGTCAAAAGGCCGGTTGGGAACTTCCCTGGAAAATGCCGCAAGCGCAAACGACCTCTGGTAAACCCAGTTGATGGACTGTTTGTTTTGCAGCTTTCAAACAGTTTACTTGCTGATGATGATATGTACATTTTCTTATATGAATGACATCAATTGATTTTTTTTATGATTTCCATATTAAGTTTAGTGCATGACAATGCTTTTTATGTCTATAACCCTTACTAGCCGGGCCCACCTGGTCCCCCTGGACCTCCTGGCCCACAGGGACCTCCTGGCTCTCCTGGAGCTGAAGTGACGCAGGAAGTTCTTCTCCAGGAGTTCAAAGACATGATTAAAGGTAGAAACATGTTGATTGTCCAGTCTGGACACTTTTCAGCTCCTTATTCATTCATTTGACTAGAAATATCCAGTTAAACATTTAGATCGGCACAGTTTTAATATCGACAAAATTATATTTATACATTATCATGAATTAATATTCTTAAAGCCGCTGTTCATAATTCCTGGATGTGGTTCTGTCAGAGGCTACAGAGAGGAGAGCAGCAGCCTTGGACAGACAAACCAGCCCCAGCCAGCTCCCTACAGCTATCCTCACCCTGGAGGGGATGACCTCCTACCGGCGAATAGAGGAGGCTTTCCACTGCAAGCTCAAGGGACCCGTGGTGGTCGACAAGAAGACTCTGGTGGAGCTCCAGAACTTTCAGACAGTACGTTTGTTTGAAACCAAGTAAATGTTTATGAACTGGTTCAGCCTCGCTCCCTGTGCATGACTGAAAAAGAAAAGTTTTGGCTAATCCTCCTCTGCATGGTTACACGCTTTGTTTCTGACCCATTTGCTCCTCTGTCTTAACCGTGTTTGAAAGAGCGAGTGTTTGGTAATCATCGCTTAGTTTGCATGTGGGGGAATTATGAGAGGATCATCCCCTCACTGGTAACTGGCACTGGCAAAGCCTGCGCTGCCACTCTGAGACTCAGACTGGCTCTTTGGTCAAAAATATCTACTTTTTCAATTCTACACATCACTCCCTGGGCGGCATACAAAAGGCACTCTGTCTCTGACTTGGAATAAAGTGTGGAGAGGACAGAAATAGACACTGTTTGAAACAGCATGCTGTAGTGGAAGAACTATGCCCTGTTGGGATGGGCTGACAAGGCTGGAGGAGGGAGGATTAAGCTTTGCAGAACTATTTAACATGCTAACACAGCACTATGCTAGAATAGGCGTGTTACTATGTCTTTGGAAAGGATATTTTACATGTTTTTGCAGAGTTAGATGAGAAAGACTTGAATGAACACAATAAAATGAATAAATTTACTATGTCTAAGATGTGTTAATATATTGCTGCTCCAAGTATCAACCAAATAGTCTGATTATAATGATTTAATTGTCATTAATTCATTGATTTTGGCTCTTCAAATGCCATTGTGAACAGGCCTTTTGGAGTGTTTAATGGAGGGAACAACACATTATTGCTTAATGAAATATTTCTGTGCTTTTAGCCACCAGCTAAAGGAGCCTTCCTCAGAGGGACAGGAATGGACCAGTCCACGGGGAGATTCACAGCTCCCATCACTGGGATCTATCAGTTCTCTGCAAACGTTCACATTGGTAAATCCCAATAACTGTCTCATATGGCATATGACTGTTTATATACCAAGAGTATAAACAGTTAAGGATGAGTCCTCACTGCTAAATTTTGTGCGTTTTTGGCCCTTACCTCTGGTAGTTGATTGAATATGCAGACTCCAGCTTACTTTATTGCATTTCCAGCTGACTCTTAAAATAACAACCCTGTAAAAGGATCTTAAATATGTACGTATTGGCAATATGCACTCAGTCGCCAATTTATTAGCTAGCAAGGTGTACCTAATAAAGTGGCAGCTTGGTCTTTTGCTGCTGTAGTCCATCTGCTTCAAGGCTCAACGTGTTGTGTGTTGGGATGGTTGTTAGATCAGCAATTTGTGAAATATTCAGAGCCCATATGACAACAACAACCACACCACGTTCTCATGCTCGCTTTGAACTTCAGCAGGTCATCTTCACCACATCTACATGCATCAATGCAATGAGTTGTTGCCATGTGATTGGCTGATTAGATATTTGTGTTAGTGAGCTATGTAAATAACAATGTACCTGTTGAATGTATGTGATATGAAGTCAGACGCTGAAGAAAAAACAATCAAAATCTTCACCAATTGGAAAATGTGGAGATAAACAAAGCATTAATCTTGTATTATAGTATTGAACTATGAAGTCCTGGTATTATGCACATGATTGACCTTGTTTGGCTGCTTAGTTAACACACTTCTTCATATTTTCAAACACTATGTTTCAACTTACTGAGAAAAGTCTTTTAGGATGAGGACGTATGAATGGGTTTCACAAATTGCAAATTATTATATCAGCCACAAGTCTACTCGACAGCAGCTGCAGACAAACTCACAGTTTAATCTTTCCACTTTTTGCTCTCATGTTTTTGGTCCTGGAAAGGCAAAAAAAAACCAAAAAACACCATCATCCAAACTGTTTATAAACAGAGTCTGGGTCTTACAGTATTTCAGCCTCTTGTACGCGGTTGCATGGAGAAATCCAGGTCGACAGGCCTGTTGTGACAATAATAGAACGATCAGTGTTCAGCGGTTTTCATGGGCAGTCACTTCAAGGGGGAAGATATTTTTGTGAACAATGTGTGAGTCAGTGTCTTCGTGTGATTTTGAACATTTTGCCTCCTTATAGACCACAATGAGGTGAAGAGGAGCAAGAGTCAGCTGAAGGCCAGGGATAATGTCCGGGTGCTGATCTGCATTGAATCACTCTGCCACAGATACACGTAGGTATTCTGCACCTTCAATAAATGCACAATAGTTTCATGGTTTCGAGTCCTTTTCAGGTATTTTTTTTCTGTATTTGATGTTCTTGTTCATGATAAGTCCAGTTGGTCATTTTATTAACTTAATATCACAGCCTCTATGTTCTGAACCAGCACTGCATGTTCAGAAACATGGAATAAAGATCACATTATCCTGGTTTTGTTTTGGGGACCTCCAACTAGTATATCCAGGTTTGACAAATCCCACAAAAAGCCTTGAAAAACCTGATCATAACCAGAATATTGGTGTGCATATAAATTCCTCTTCTCATTAAATATGCTGAAGAACTGAAACCCTAAATCAAATATACTCTAAACTAAAATTAAATCCATGCGGTTTCCTCTTTTATAGCTGTGACACATGCTGGTCACCAACTAAAAGTTAAGAAATTGATCCTGGGAAGTTTTTAATCTGACTGCAACAACAGCAAGCTGCAGTCTTGACGTTTTTGTTTTGACAAATTGTTTACCTTCCCCATGTAACAGTGATATTTTATTGGTGTTTAATGTTACCTTAACCGTCACCAGAATTTATGAGCTGTTAAAGGTGTTGTCTGTTACGGTTTGTGTGGAACCAGTTCGGCATTTCCTGTATAAAAGCAGAGCTGGTCTTTAAAGGAAATGTCCTCTCACTTAGAGCCCTCGTCCCTGTCGCCTAACTAATCTTTATAGACTCACCTTTGACACTTCAGGCAGCCTGTTATATCCAGCAGCACAGCAGCGAAATGCCCTTTTTTGGGATGTGGGAGGCAGATAATGAAGTATCTGATACAGCGTTTATACATGGCGAAGAAATTGCAAATCCAGAGCAGGAAGGTGCTGAGTTCTTTCCAATATTTCAGAATTTCTATTTACATAAAGTCAGTGAAAACTGCAGGAATAAATTGCTCCCTAAAGTCTCCCCCGGACCGTGCAGAGCTCCACAGCCTCCCTTCTAGCTTGGTACAATGAGGGGAACGTATAAATAATATTATTATGATGGGTTACCTAACCCAAAAGAGTCTTTGGCTTTTGCTTTTTTTCGAGCCAGAGCCCCAGCCAGTCTCGCCCTCCCACACATGAAAATGCAGAGAATGTGAAATGCGGCTCATTGTGATGGCAGTTGGAGTGAAGACAAACATGATTGATTTGCCATAAAAATGTAGCGTTTTCCACTTAACAGGAGCCAGTTCTCTCGCTGTGTGGTTTAAGCCTGCAGCGATGTTACAACCATCAGCAGAGGGCAATTATTTTCCACAGGGTGGCTACATGAAACTGATCAGCCAGACACAAATATGACAGAATTAGCAGTTCTTTTGATTTACCTGCCTTCTTCTCGGGTGACATGTTTTTGTGTTTTTTTTTTCGGCATGTTTGCCTCGAATTGTAATCCTTTAACACAGTGACTTGCAGACTAAACACACGAATCACTGGGAAGAAATACTATGGAGTCATGCACAATAAAATATCATAGATTCAGTGTCAACCTTTTGCTCTTTACCAATCTATTGTACAATACTGTTGTTACTCACCATAAGATGTAGGACTGCTCTCACACCTCACACAGCCTTCTGTACTGGCTGTGATGGGTTTTTTTTAAACCACAAACCAATTAATAGGTATGAATTTGCACTTCTTTTTTGCAATATTTAAAAAAAACAATAACCTAAAATTCACTTTAAAATTGAAAGGAAACGCTACTTGTGGATAAAAAATAAATCTGATCCTTTTAACTTTGGTTCACATGGCAAATTATCCCTCTAAAATACAGCATTTTGCGTTTTAATGAGCTTTTAAAATGTCCTTTTTATATGATTGCAGATCACTGGAGATGATCGTTGGATTAGAAAGTAACAGCAAGATATTCACTGTCAGTGTTCAGGGGCTGCTGGAGCTACAGGTGAGCAACACGCTGAGAAACACACAAACATTAAACGTCTCGTGTTTGTGCTGTTCCTTTCTGCATCAATGCCATGTCACTCTCCTCTGCAGGCCGGCCAGTACACCTCCATATTTGTGGACAACGCGGCAGGCGCCTCTATCACAATACAGAACGGCTCAGATTTTATGGGCTTGCTGCTCGGCGTATAGCCTCGCAACACAAACGGGGCGTCATCCATGCCGTCCACTGCTGCAGTTTCCTTTTTGTTTTTCGTTTTTTTTTCTCCTTCAGTGGACTGCTTATGAGCACCATCACACAGAACCAAACCACAGGGGAGGTTCGAAGGACGGGAGTGAGGCTGACATGGACTTGACTGCTTGTCAGATGGTGAAAGGACAGTGTGAAGAACTCAAGGACTGAGTTTGTTTTTCACAGTGCACCACCACCACTTCCCTGAGGAAATTGGATGCCTGTTGCTTCACCAATAAGAGTAACCTGAAACTTAAACAAGAATATGTCTGTTACAGTATATTTTTTCATGGTTGTTGAAGAGAAACGTTGCGGTAAACCAAATATTAATGTTTTTGGCGTTCTCTGGATTGATGCCAGAAGAGCTCGGGAACACGAAAAATACATTTTTGTGTTAAATGTATACTGACATCAATGTTTTTGTCAATTTATGTACACAGTTATATTTTATCATGAATACAATCTCACATTTTTTATACATGTTATATGGTACATAGACTGTGAGTACACTGGACAATGGAAACATGCTCAACAGACAGAAGATCACATGACAACGGAAACAAACTTCCGTGTTGGTCGGCGTAGTATCTCCCACTCTGGGACTCGCACTGTATTAAAAGGCACCACAGCACCACAATGTCGCTAGCAAAGACTGAATAAATCAAGTGGATTATACAGTTTCACAAAACCTGTAGAAGTCTATGAGAAAATAACCATACTGCTCAACTGATTAATGATCTTAATTGACATTTGTAGAACACGTTTATTGTCGTAATCACTTATTTTAAGTACCGTATTCAATACAGCATGATGTTGTTTTGGGTTTCATTTGGGGTACAAAAGAAGATACATTAGAAAACTCAAAAAGATAATCCGCGATTTTTATGTTGTAATGAGATACTATGAGGTTATGAAATTGTGCTATCATGTTATTTCGAGGTTATGATAGTTCCCTATTATAATAGAGAATAATCAATCTCTGTACATAGCAATGCATATTGATGGCACTGTGCACAATAAAATAGCCATTGAGCTGTTTTAGTTTCCCTTGAACCCCAAACATCCCAAAAAATCAAGATGGAAATGACCCAAAATCTAAACTTTAGGCTTTTAAACACTAATCCCTAAACTGCTGCTGTGTCCACTTCTTTATACAGTCTTTGTTCACGAGCGGTGCATCATCACTTCGTATCAGAAACGTCCTTCTGAGCTCTATATAGGGAAAATTGTTTTTTTTTACAGTTCTGGAAATTCAAAGAGTTGGTGATTCTTTCTTGTCGGTCAAGCAGCAGTCAGCAGCAATTGGCTGTGCCCACAAAGGTCAGTTTAGCTCAGGTCAAAGTTCAACATATCTGGACTCCTTACTCATCCTTGCTCTGCTCTGTATCCCACGGACATCACAACACAACAGACACAACATACACAATAACGCTGCGAAAGTTTTTATTCCATGAAAATGTGCGCCTTGAGTCTTTTATAAATATATCAGACGAAATGAGATTCACCTTTTGACTGAGAGAGCTGTAAGAAAGTCTTTTTTATAACCATAAGATTATTTTTTATTATCATTTATCATCTGTTTATTTTTTATTGTATTTTATTCTTTTCTTGACATATAGATGTTTGTAATTTATAATAACTAATACACACGTAACATTGGAAAGCATTGAAATTTGATATGGTATTTATGTTTGAGGAAATGTATGAATCACATGTTGATCGACACTCTTGTGGGCTCTTGAAGCCGCAGATTATTGCAAGAATAAAATTATATCTTTTTGTTACTTTTTTATTACCTATGCTCAGCTGTAATTTGAAATTAAACTTTTTCAAATTATGCTTATTGGTCTCTGCACATAATAATGATGGTAAAATGAATGCCCGTTCATTTCAACGACTAATTATCTTTAGCTCAGTGGAGGGAATTAACCATTTAAATTTCATAGGATTGCTATCATTTCTTCTTTTTTTCAGTATGTTAGATTTATTTATTTAATTTAAAAAAAACCAACCTCTGGAGCTCTGTGGCATCATTTGAAATGTAAAAATACCTTGAATACCTTTGGAAACACTGGCAGACTGCCAAGTGAGTTCATGACTACCTGTAAATATTAATAAAACATCTTAGTGTTTTTAGCCCTTCTGGATCGTGTGTTGAGGGAACTAAATCAAATGCATATTACCTTTCATCCAGATCATTTTAGTGCATTTTATAATTCTCAAGTTTCTAGTTTAATTAAAACTGAATAGCTGTTGTCCATCACAACATAAAGTAAGTGAAAGTGCTACTCTAATCTTCAGCATCACTATATTGTTTCTTGGGTGGTCTCAAAGCACTAATAAGAAGGACTTTATTGCACAAATGCTTGTCCAGCCAGTAAAGTGAGCTTGTTAGCATCATTGCATGAATGCCTTATAATAGAGGCTTCTCATGGAAGCATTGCTGAGATGCCAAGTGTCACATACTGTACCCAAAAACCAACCACAAGAACGTTGCACCCACGTGCTATTTCAGCCACCCACTGTAGCACACATTTCAGACAGGAATGGGCTGCTTGTTGAAAAGCCAAAATTTGGAAAACAAACATAGCTGTTTTTTGTTGTTTTTTTTAAATTAACTGCCACATATTTTTAGGCACCAGTTATTATGTGTTCTTATTGCCCCGATGCTTAGTTTTCACATTAACTACCAATGTTTTGAAAATGGCAAATGAAAATAAAGATGTTGAAAATAGCTCAAACTGAATTTATAGTGTATATTAGGCACTGCCGCAAATTCACTTTCTTTTTTTTTCCGAAAAGCTTTAGTCTTTCAACATGTTTAACAGTGCAGGGATGACAGACGATATACGTTTACATAATATTTGTCTTTTCATTGCTCAAGAAGCGAAGAGAATGGCACACACTTGTGAGTTTTGATTGTCTTATGTTTTTTTTTTTTTTTTTTTTTTCCAAAATGTGTTTAATGACAGCTATGTGAGCATGCCGTAACGCATTCGCTGCCCTGCAGTGGAACACGGAGCCTGCCAAAGTGGTTGCGAAACAGCCCTGCGCCACGACTCTGACAGGAATTTCCCATCGCCCCATTATCAGCATCAGACAAGCTGAGTGATTGCAATTACATCTGCCGAAATGCTAAGAGCAACTGCCTTTTCTCTTTTCCTTCGGAGAAGTGAGGTATTATGAATGGCCCCATTGTGGATCTGTGAGGTTTCTGTCTGCCCAGTAAACCAACATAGTTGTGCTGTGTAGCTTTAATGAGGCCTTAATTATGAGATTCCTCTACCTTAGTGACTGACTCATTGGCTGACGGCTTTAAGCAAATCCCCCAGTGTTCAGCTGTCCCTAAGACAAAGACAAACAAAATCTAAATGTGACATTTTTATGCCTTTTACAAACTAAAAGTTCATATAAAGGAGCAAAGTCAACCCATATCCTCTCTCTTTTTATTGGAAAAACTGCTGCAGTTTACTCCAAACACACACAATCGAGCATGGTTATGAGAGGTGACCATAGTTGGAGCACAAATATGAGGAGGACGTGACATTTTGGCGAGAAGCCAGCCACCGGCCCGGACCCCATGCATTCTGTCTTTCTTCTCTGTTTGTCAGCACTTCCAAACATGGCTACCTGCAGAGAGGAACAGACAGTGAGACTCTCTCTTAGGGATGCCAGGCTCCTGTATATTATGTTTTTAGCATGCCTTGGATTTTTTCACAGCAGCCTTAGTTACTCCAAACAGAGCCGAGCAGTCCAGGTCCTGCTGATACTGCGGCCCTAAACAAGCCTGTTGCTGTGATACCGCCCCAAATGGAGAGGAAAATTAAAGATAAATGCAACGCAGGGGAGCTCATTACTTGCTCTTTGTCACTGTGATATCAGTGTTTCATTATGGAAACATCCTTCATGTGTGGTACTGACGCTCACAGAACCGCTCTGACCCCTAACCTTGCTTTATTGTCCACTTTATCACAAAAATGATGTAAATGTACATCATGCTTCATTGAGGAAGACTTGAAACTAACAATTGAGGCCATAAACTTGTCAGTAAAATGCCTACTGAGCGAATAAATCAAATGAAAATAGTTATCATTTTTCTCATAGACTTCTATGCAAACTGACTTCTGTTTGCAACCAGTAGAGCCGCCCCCTTCTGGTCATTGGAAGGAATGCAGGTTAAAGGAACCCATTGGCTGGTTGTTGCAACAAAAATATAATGAATTAACATTTACAATATTTCTACTGCTTTATCTTGAGAGCTGATGTTTAGATAAGCAACTGTTTGCAAAACGCGTCATCTGGCTGACTTCGCTGCCAACTACCAAGGAGCTCCAGGCGCTGGCAACATGGGAGGAAGCCAAACACCATTCATCTGCATGTTCTGCCTAAGCTGTAATGACACAAAGCCGATTGAAAATCAGCAAAGTAAAAGATCTGAGTGCCTCCTCCACTGCTAGTGATTTTCCCTGTGTTTCGTTGCTCCGCTGTCATCTCAGTTATTTGTCACTCGGCTTTGAATTCAAAGAGACAGATTTTATTTCACATTTATTTGTTCTGGGGTTTTGTTTCAACCTCATGATTTGTTGTCGGGCTCAGCAGCTTAATTATTGTCCAGAAGAAGAAGAGAAACACAGATCCTGTCTTTTTATGGTGCTTGTGGCACATTATCATGATATATTTGATAATGGAGTGCCGTGACCACTTCTCTGTGGCCCATGCAAACTGAATAATCTTACACTGATGCTGTCTAGGTGGTTTCAAAATCAGACAGCAGCTATGTCATGTGTGTATTTTCAGCAATTTAGTTCTCAAATTGCGGCTGTCAAGTGCAATTGAGGCTTCCCTCAGTCATGCATGGCCCCTAAAATAATTTTTGTCTCATGTCTACATGTCTTCATCTTTCCACCTTTACAGGTTCACTCAGCAACCTCTGGTGCAATTACACTAAAAGTTATATGAGGACAAGGGACACATTAGAGACACGGGTCCAGCTTGACATTCGTGCACACACACACACACACACACACACACACACACA
>JAOWBC010001714.1:23044025-23066618 GCA_028566105.1 Hypoplectrus providencianus
ACAAGGGACACATTAGAGACACGGGTCCAGCTTGACATTCGTGCACACACACACACACACACACACACACACACACATGCACACACACCTCACAGCATGGACAGGCAGCAGGAAAGAGTCTGGTGTAGTTGGAGTGGAGACGGTGGGTTTTAATGACACAGTATCTCTCAGAATGCTGTTCCCATAATTACGCTCCGTCTGACGTGGATCTGTCATTGGCATTGATTGTTTGTCCTGATGCCCACCTCCTCGGGGGAGAAAAGTGTGTGAGTGCAGAGGGGAGGGAGGCTTTGGGTGGATGTTTGGATCCCCTCACGCTGGACAGGTTGCATTCAGGAGCCCATGGGAGGCCCAAACTGGAGCCATTGGTGAGATTGGTATCGTGTTAATGGCTCCACAGGCTCCAAGATACATAGCAGCAAAACCATAAGAGGCACTGGAATGTGGAGCTCCCTTGAATCATTGTCATAATTAGGGACAATTGCACACGCAGACCCAAGACCTATTGTGCTCATTTGGGACCTGTTTTGTCTGACTTCTCTCATGCCTCACTACACTGCTCGTGTTTTCGTGTGTTAAAGGAGTAGTTTGACATTTTGGGAAATGTGTTTAATCATTTTTCCCCCCAACAGATGTGAAGACCGATACCACTCTTGTGCATCTGCTTCTGGAGGCAAGGGCCAATATTTTGGAGATCCAGTGGAACCAGCAGATGTCCCAGCTAAGCCTGCCTCTCCCATGCACTGTTCATTAACCCTCCAATTAACTTCATTAATACAACATATAGATGTTATAGGTCAAGACAACATTTCAGATAATATCTATCTTTCTATTTTTCCATGTGAATGGAGAGAAATAATTCAAAAAGCTCATAAAAAGCATCATCAGACAATCATTTTCTGAGACATGAACTCCAGTTCCCATAATGCTTTGAGGGAAAACCAGGAAACATAACATTGCTGTGGACTCAGTGAAGTTGGACTCTGGGCTACAACATATTTTTAGACTATATTTGTTTACATTACAGTACATTGAAATTAAAAGTGAACCAAATTAGCTTTTATTAGGTCCAGTTAACAGATAACAACCCGTCGATTACTTTAAAACTGAAGAAGATCTAGAAATATGATGATTTTTCAGGCAAGTTCTGGGCGCACATGGAGCACCTTTTTTCCTATGATTTCTAAGCAGATTTAAGGGCAATGGACATCGGATATAACCTCACAAAAGGGTAAGTCCCTGTCACTTTAAGAATCTGTGTTTAATGTGTGTGTGTGTTCAGATTTGACAGAGTAAGAAGTCCAAGAATGAAGTAACTTAGCTGCCTCCATGAGTTGTTACAGTGTCTGTAACCAAATCACAATAACCCACCAGGTGAAGGAAAGAAACTAGCTGCACCTTTAACTACATGCAGTATCCATGTTGTCTCATGTAGCCTACCAGATTTAGCCACTAGCTCATTCCCATAGGTTTAAATTTGAACTTTCCCAAGCCTTCCCTTGCAGCAGTAAGTTCTCAGGCTTTCTTATGCAACAGCGGCACTGAGCTCCGTCGTTATGAAAAACATGTCAGACATCCAGTGTAATGCATGCCTCTCCATATGACGGATGATTATGTCTTAAATAGCAGTATTGACACTAATAAGGGCAAATATCCCTCATTATCTTTTCCCCCGTGATAGCAGAGGACAGAGCGGGGGGTGGGGGGCGGCAGGTGAGGCGACTCAGCAGTGGTGGCTCATGGGAATGAAAACAGCAGACATGGTCACGTTGTAGGCTGGTAGCTCATGTCTGGGGTCGATGGTGAGGATAAGATAAGGCCTTGCAGTGATAAAGCTGAGAGATGAAGCAGGTGGTTCATGATTGGGGTCATTGCTACTGTTAAACTAGAATGATTACTCCAGAGGGACAGCTCATGGTGATTATTTTCATCCTATGAAAATTGGAAATTTGCAGGTGCAATCGTTCCTGAACCAACTGAAGCACTTGATCTTGTTGGCTTCTTCGTGATTAACTTTATTTTAGAGGCATGTCTTGATCTGCTTTGCTTTGGTTTCATTCATTTAAAGTTCTAACAGAAATCGCTGTCTTGTATTTAATGGCAGTAGATCCGATTAAGTTAACAAAGGATACATTCAGACAAAGGAGGCCCAAACTTTGTAGAGAAAGAAAATCACCGTTAAAAAATGCATGAACACTTAAAAATATTTGAATATTTGTGTGCGGAGCTTATGGGAAGCAGCATGTAACATTTATTCGGCAGTTGGCTTAAAAAAATAAAGTCGTCAAAAACAAAAACTAATTATGAAATGGTGACTCGAGATGAAAAGAGTGCGTGTATTATATAAACAGGTTCACATAAAAGTCCTCCTGACAGACTTTTTGACCCTTTGAATCATCAGATATTATTCCTGTGTTCACAAATCCTGGTTCAGGAAATGCCAAAATATTGCACAAACCATCTTTTTTTTTTTTTCCATTTTTATGTACTCTAAACCAGCACCTGGCCTAAAAGTAGGTTTGATGTGCACACAGCTACCATATAGAAGCGTAAACCTCAAACATGGCCACACCCTGCCTCGTTACTCCATCAGAGTGCCATCTATTCACGCTCAGTTTCTCCTGAATCCAGTTTTAGTCTGTTTTTGCCCTTGCAGACTTGAGGGAAGAGGCTTCAAACATGTGCCTGCTCCTCCCTCCGAAACACCTCAGTCAGTGTCAGAGCAGCCTTTTCTCACTCTGCAGGGAGAGCCCGTGTGGTTTTTCATTACTCAGATCAAGACTGTCAGAAGACTGTGTATATCCTGGCGGAGTCTGATCCAGTAGGCTCATAAATGCCCAGGCGTCTGCCATCCATTTGTTCACATGTGTGATCTCATATATCACACTTGTCACTCCTGGGCAGCTATAATCTCCCAGAAGCTTTTAGTAGAAATCCCGCTGACAGTGTTATTTGAAGTGCCCAGTGATTATTCATTATAGAGTTTACACATTTGTGGGAAAGATGAGGATGCACGGAAGAACCGTAAGGACAGAAATAACTTGCAGAGAAATAATCAGACTTGTATTTCAACCAAGTCTTTCACTTTTCCCATTTTTGCTGGGACTGTTGCCTGAAAAGCTGAAGTTTTATCACCTTAAGAAGCAGGGATATAATGAGATGGCTTGTGGGATGATGCGTTCAGTATGAGAGGATAAAACACAAAACACCAGTGTACTTTCACACAGTTCACAGACCGAAAACTGTAATCTTCCAAATCCGTTTTAAAATCCCAGGGATGTATGTTTCACTAGTAAATATACACACCCGCTGTATACACTCTGTCTCCCACTATGTGATTAGATGCATTTGGATGAGAAAGAGCATCTCTCTATGTTTTGGCAGGCTAATAAAACCGTAAAAAAAAAAAAGAAGTAATATTTGTGGACGTAACTCTTCTGCCTTGAGACAGGTTTACAGTCTCGCGCTGGCAGGATGAAATAAACTTTCCAGACCCAGGGAGTGAAAACAACTCCCTTTCTTTTGTGAGGGAGACGAGGCTCGGCCCGATATTCATCAGTGGGGATAACCTCTGACCCCAGAATCATATGACGCTGAGTGCTGGAGATCCTGGTGCAGCCAGACAGTCTGTCTGAGACGCCATCTCTCTCTCTCTCTTTCTCTCTCTTGTCTGACACTTTTTTCCCACTCTGTTTCTCCCTGTCTGCCTCTTTTTCCTCTTTCCTCACCTTTCCTGTTATCTTACAGACTGTATGAAAATTGGTCTGGTGTTAATGTGGAGCAGAGTTGTTTTCTTTCTCATTTTGGTTGGATCCTCTCCTTGTCCTTCTCCCCCTGAATCTGCATCTTACTCCCCCGACATATAGAAATAATGCAACATTCATTAATTGATAAAACACTTTTCATTATTATATTTAATGAGGCAAAGAATAAATAATTTAACGAAGACAATACACACAAGTTTCAACCAACAATGAATTTTTTTTTTACTTCTGTCAGTGCAATAAATCATCTCTTTGAATATAATTCCATTTATTTCCCATGCCTTGCAGCAATTTGAACACTGAATGTGATGTTTCCCACATTATAATATTTAACTTATTGGGGTGTAAACCATAATTGATATGCTGTTTTTTAAACTGATATGAATACTGATTTAAGCAGGGGGAAAATTCTGTGTTTTCTGGAACCAAATGACCATGCAAAGATATTCTAAAGGCTCCTTTTTGAAAAACAAAAAAGACTTAAATCAAGACTATGTATGATTAATTTATGCTATACATTAAAGCTATGACATCATCAAAGTGATAACTGGTGACTATTTAAATAAAAAATGAAATAAAAATCAATAGCTAACCCCATTTCTTACCACCTGAAATATAGATTTTTCATTATACATATGTTAAAATATTTTTTTCATATTCTCCCCATAGACTCCCCAACTTTAGCTCAGCTGTATGTTTTCAGACTGTGGGAGGAAGCCAGAGAGAAAAAAGAGAAAACAAGCAAACTCCAAACAGAACCTGCTATCCTCTGTCATGGAAAGGTTGAAATAAAACATTAACTGGTATAAAAGAACGTAATAAAAAGTCCAAACCTTCTTTGCACAAAAACCAACCTCTCTCTCTTTAGCTAAAATAAATTGTTTGCACTCTTAGTCCAGCATGCTTTTGGATGCAAGACTCTCGCTTTTAAAAGCATTCCTTTAATTATTAACTTTTAATTTTACTGAAATAAAAACTCTGAATATTTTGTCCACCTCTTACACACATAACCCCTCTCCTTCTATGACCTTCTTATGATGTTAACACAGTCCCTTACTTTCCTCCAAAGCAAGAGAATAAACTTGATTTTATAAAGTGAGGAAATGTGGAAAAAATTTGAAATCTTAAAAAATATCTCCCCGAAAACAGCCCCCCCCTTTTTCTCCACCCCAAACCCCTGAGATACCAGCACGCAGACAAGACAGAGGGCCCTCGCTGCTCCAAACAATTACCATTAGGTAGGCCATGACAGAGCTTTTCCACACCATGCGACGGACTGAAACAGCTGCTGACAAGCTCCATCTCTCCTGAGCCCTGCTCCAGTCTGCTCTGATTGTGACATTGGCTTTTCGGATAAGGTACTCTCAGGACATACCTCAAGATGACAGCCTGATAAACAAATACCTAATGGGCTTCCTACAACATTTGATTTGATTTAACCAAAGTCCAGGAACAGCTTAATTGTTTCCATCTTAATGCACCATACTGTGGCTAATTGTAGCTGCTTATCAGGGTGATCGCAGGTTAACATGATGCAATGGATGTCATGCCTGATGCATGGGAGTTTTTCATTTCATTTTATATGCGGTAATTACAGAGCAACTATAGATAAATCTCAGGGTAGGACGCATGAATACTTTCACTAAACCTGACATGGAACAGCTTAACATGTAATTACTTGATAAAAAAAAAATGATGCATTCATGTGATCATTCAACAAAAGGTAGAGGCAGATAATGTGGTGATTTTCACCACTGTGATCAGGTGTTTATGCACTAATCAGTGCTGAAGCAGGTCGCACAGAGCCTACATAACGAACTGGAGCAATTATAACTGTAATTTAATGTTCTCGACTGCAGCCTATTACCTCATTTTTATTGCTCTGGTGTTGACAGTGAATAAAATATATGCACCCATGATATATGGTTGCAAAACATGACGGTTTGTTTTGATGAAAAGGGGGCTTGCAGGTGGGTTGCAAGAGGCCGCGTCAAGTAGCCCCCCTCCCCATACACACACACTTACAGGAAAAATAGGCCGAGCCCCATGCATACATTTCTGTTCACTTCGTAATTTGGCAGCCGTAATGTTTGAGGCATTTCACTCAAGTGAGTCATGGTTCGAGTGGAGCCTTGTGCCAGAGAGGTGTTGGGTTTGAGTGCTGCGGTGTTCAGAATGAGGCGGAGAGCGTGAGGTGACATGTTTTGCTGGTATAGAGGATATGGGAGATACTCCTGTAATGAGTGCTTTGTGAGATAATGGTATGCACGAGCCCGCCTCCTGCTATGTTTCCCCACTCAGCTCCAGAGGCAGAAACAGCAACAAGAACAATGCCGAAACATGTCATGTAGACGTGCTCGGGACGCACGCGGCGCTTGAGGAGTGTTTGGCAATATAATCTGATTGTGTGAAGCTATGTTTCTGTAAAACTCCATGTACTCCTGACAGCTCTTTTACGCCTGAGAAAAAATAACACAGAATACAACCAAAGTCAATCCCAGCAGTCAATTATGATATTATAGCCCCATTTTAAAGCATTTAATAACTAATAAAAAGCAAACCTAGAAAAATTAACACGCTGGTCCAACTCTGGCTCGTAGCTCTTCTGCGTGGAGTTGGCATGTTGTCCCCGTTCAGCATGTTTTCTCTCTGGGTCCTCCAGCTTACTCCCACAAACATGCAGCTTATGTTACACTGGTGACTCTAAATAACGTGAATGAGAGTGTGACAGGTTGTCTCTATGTGTCCTGGACCAGTCCATGGTGTACCCCACTCTCTGACCTGAGTTTGGATAAGCCGTTAAAGATAATGGATGGATGGATGTCAGACCTTTCATTTTTATATACAGCCTATGTCTATGGCAATTTACACTTGATATTTTGGAAAATACATTCCAAAGTTTACTAAATATGATAAAACTGAACCTGCTGGTTGGCCTGGTGAAGCCAATAATCTGTCTGACCATCCAAATCATCTTCCAGAGCAAATAGAAATGAGCTGGGCAGATCCACCTGGTTCTTGGTTTAGGACGATACTCCATCTTCTAGCAGCTCACTTTGACTGGTGTGGCATCGAAGTTTCTGGGAACCATCCACAACTTTTGCTAATGTGACACACACAAATCAAGTTGAGTAGATTCATGCCGTGCCATGAGGTGGAAGTGTGGTGCGCCTGTGTCTGTCTTCTGTTTCATGCTCAGCAAGCCGTGTGCAGCCGGTTTTAGAGCTTTTCAGCAAAATCAGGGCTGTGAGAGTGAAGCAACAGTAAAGTCGTGTCGGAAAGCTAAAGCACGAGCTGAAACCTGCTGTAAATCTCAGTAAAGCTGAGAGGAGCTGGAGATTCATCTGATAACTCTCTGTAGTTCATCACTATGCGTGACCTTTTTCACACTGTCAGAAAACGTATGCTTTTAGATAAACTCTGGAATATATTTTTGAACATATCAAGGAAGATGGATCTTATCCACTCAATTCATGTTGGGAAGAGATAATTTTATGTCTAGTTTCTATGGTGGCTGGGAAGTTTGCTATTTGCAAAGCAATTTGCAAATTCAAAACACTTTATAAAAGAAAAAAGCATGAATGCCCAATAGCAGCAACAATATCTTATCTTATCTTACAAATGCAAAAGAGGCGTAACACGAATGCAAAAGGTCAACAACGAAAGTAAACTTACTACTGAAGCAGAGGAGAAGCAGGAGAAGCTTTATGATATCAGGCTAACCGTTAGCTGCTAACGTTAGCCAGTCGTACACATGTGTGCTGTACCGTTAGCTTACAGCAAAGTAGATAACGTCACTGTGTCCCAAATCAGCCGGCTAATGGCTAACATTCTATCAAAAATATCACATTAACTAGTAATATTAATGAGCAAGTTACAGTTTCAGTTAATAAATAAAAAAGTAGTGTAAAACTATAGTTCATCATCTGGGGTGAGAGGTGTGCTTCTCCTCTGCTTTTGTTGTAAGTTTACTTCCGTTGTCGATCTTTTGCATCCGGTTGTGGCTCTTTTGTGTTTGTTTCACCAAGAGGAATGATTACAGCATGTACAAACTGCTTAAAATAGACACGTTAGTTGGATTGTAAAAAAAAAAAAAAAAAAAAAAAAAAAAAAAAAAAAAAAGGTGCATTTTTCTATAAAACTACTTGTTGTCATTCTGTTTGTGGATGCTAAGAAATCCTGCAGCACAGCAGAAAGCAGCGTCTAGACTGGGGAGCAGTATGGCTAACAGCTGTGTGCTTCAGTCCAGGGACAACTGGCTGTGACGGCATTTCCTTGGATATTCTCTCACATACTGTGTCTTTATTTCCAGCGGTCAAGCTCCCATTGCAGCACCCACCATGGATAAATGCTGCTTTTGTCAGGAGTTTTTACCCCTGCGAGCAGCTGTCCACAGCCCCTCAGGCACTCTTGTGCTCAGCAACCCAGGCAAGTGCATGTCGGCTGTCACGGCTTTGAGAAATGAGCATTCAAGTTGAGAGACAGTTTTCATTATAGCGCACGACCAACTCTAGATATCATGTTGAAAAAATATTTCTCTCAAGAAGCCCCTGTACGCAACGAATTAAAACAAGACACACCTGTGTACTGTGCGTACTTGATGTGTGTACATAATGCATACCTCGTTGAAATCTGGCTCGGATACACCTCACACCTCAAACCATTTCACAATTCCTGGTAGTAACATGACTCACTGATGCTCCGTGGATGTTCCCAAAAGTTGGTCTGTAGTCACAGCAAGCTGTTAACTTTCCAAGATTATGTGGCCAATAGCACAAACACAGAGATCCAGCACTTGGGTATTTAACTTGCAGGAAAATGGAACAAATTGCAAACTCTTACAATAACAAGAGAAAAAAAGAAAAGTGTTGGTTATCTACAACGTGGCTTTTAGTGGCTGATTGAATACAGGAGATGCCACGAAGCCAGGCAGAGCGAGCGTGTCACTAATAAGGCCTTGACTATTACCTGGACTGACAGCCAGAGAATGGGAGGAGAAGTGCTGGCTCCACACTGCTCAGTCAGCCAGAAAGCCCCCAAACGGCAGGGCTAACGCAGGTCAAGTGATTTGGCGCCTCGGGTGTATTAAAGCTATTTACAAGGGACTAAAGGATTTACGTTGCTTCACCCATTGGGTCTGTGCTTTTATACGACCTGGCACCAGCCTGCTAAGTTTTCTCTCAATCAATACGCAAGGGCAATAAAGAATGTTGCGTTTAACGGGTGTTTGGCTTTTTGTCCAGTTGCAGAGGAAAGGAAGTTTTTTATGGGCGGCTCCTGACGCCTGGTGTGAAGGCGAACGCATGAGATTACATGAGATCCTCTGCACTCTGTCAAGCATGCACACACACATACACACACATGCATGCAAACTCACACACATTCACAATCAAAGTCTGGAGCATTTTGTAACACCATTATTTATCATTTAACATTAGTATAATATACACTTATAAATTATACTACATATATCTGCTTATTTCTTATCAGACATTTTTAAGTATTTATGTATTTACCCACAACTACAGGCCTTCCAGTGGGCACCCAAAGTGATTTATATGTATAGTATATAGTAAATAGTATATAAAGTGTGTTTTGTATAACATGTGAATGTTTTATGTCTTAATAAAGACAATATAAATACGGTTTAACACTAAATGACTGCATGAGTGCGCACAAATACATTTATTAATTATTTTATAATTATTTTAGAAATTCTAAATAAGCCAATAGAGGAAATGTAACTGTGTGTAACATTGCGTGATAGTCTAAAATTATTATAAAAATATATATATATATTTTTTATCTCATGGCAATCCATCCCTAAGAATGTATTATTTGAAGGTAAACTTTGTTTTCACTGAGTTTTATTGAGGTGGATATTTTAACACACTTGTTGCCCCTTTGTTGCCATGCCAACCTGTTGAATCCACCTTAGGCAGCTAAATGAATTGATTGATATCATTGCTGTATCTTTGGGTCCTGCTGATAAGAGGTCTGTTTACTAATTCATTTGAATTTTGCTGCATGTCTATTATCTGAAATGGGTATTTAATTTATATTTTGTAATATAAATGTTTATATATTTTATATTCTCACATCCCTAATATACTTCCTGTGGGTATTTGCTTGAAAAATACAATTAAACTAAGTTGTAATCCCAGTAGATGGGTCCTGCATTGCACCTATACCTATTTTATGCCCCTACTTCTACTAAAGTTACTACAGAATTCCCCCAATGGTATTTTATGTAATACTCATAACACATTAAACTGCTAACTTTTTCTTCTGCAATAACTAAATCAACTCTTCAGATTAACTTTACGACTCTTGGAGGGACTTACTCCAGCATTAATCTGTATTAATCTGTATTTATATATTATGTGGAATATTATAACAAGCCCCCCTTTTTTCAGTACTGGTACTTTAAAGTTTTATACATTCAATACTTTTATTTTGTTAATAAAACTTATATAAGCTTTCACTGAAGCATTATTTTCCGTGTAAGACTTGTAATAGGTCGTATTTTTGTATTAGTATTTCTAACTTTTTAATGTCTGAGCACTTCCTTCAACCTCGTTTTCCTCTGACTTTTTCCTCAAAAGAAAGATGCTGCCACCTTGTGGAAAACTTGTACACCGCTCACAGTTGTGTGTCAGTGGAGCTTTCCACAGCACATTTCTGTCTGTTATCCCTTTAATAAATTGAATCAATGAGTCCCAGCCTTGAACAAATGTCTGAGCTACAGTTACACCCTCTCATTGTGCAGCAACCTTGAGCTAAAAGGTTACGAGCCTGCAATATGCCGATGTTTAGTCGAACGTAATGAATCCTGAATGATGCTTTGCCCTTTGATCACATCACACTATTCAATGGTGCAATTAAGCCGCTAATTAATAATAGATTAAAAATCCACACTGAGTGGCAGGTAGTGCGAGCGACACATGCTTCAAATTGATTTAGCAAAATGGATGGAAAAAATGGATAAAACTGTAATTACTGACATCAATCATGAACTATGATTGAAAAAGAAACCTCTGGGGCATAAACACACACACACACACACACACACACACACACATAAACACACCATTTTACAGCCATTGGCCTGTCAATGCTCTTGCCTGGCAGCTCCAGACAGGCAGTGTGTTCCAGACTAGATCAAACTCCAGGTTGCCCATTTCGATTTCTAAAAGCAGCTGTACGACACTTTGTTACCATGACGACACTCGCAGTCTGGTCTGCTGTCTGTGGTCATAAAAATAGACAGGGGGGGTTGTGGCTCAGTTCAGGACTCGCAGAGTTCAGGGCAGCAGACAATCAAAGACGAGCATGATTAGACCGCAGTCATTAGACTGCTGGAGTATCTGGCACTGACCCTTAATCAGCATGTGATGATACAGCTTCAAGTGGCTAGCACTGACCCCAAACTTCTCTCACTTTGTGGTTTGTTTCCTGAAGTAAAACAGCTTTTCAATTTGCTGTGGCACAGGTGTGAAACAGGAGCGGAGTCAAAGTGGCTCCTACCTGAGGTTAGTCTGTCTGTCTCAGTGGATGTAAACTGTTGGGATTAGCCTGCCAGTGGAGGGCAAGTCAAGTGTTGTACCCTTGTAGGCTAACCTGGAAGTTAGCATCTCCATTGGGTCCATTTAAACTTTGCCTATGGGATTTTTGGATTGGGTTTGTTATCATTGCGGCAAATAAACTGTATGGCAGGCAGGTTTTTTTTTTTTAATTATTATTATTCAGGATAATCTGGACAAATAAAGACCACTTTAATGATATTTGACACATTAATGCTGGTAACAGAAGAATAAAGCTAACCTTAGCAAATTCACGCTTGCAAGAACATCATTACTGTTAGCTTCAGATGGTCTCCAACAAGCTATCCAGCAGTTTTGACAAGCTAGTGAAACCACAGACTAATATATTGTTTAATAACCTCATCTACAATCTAGAAGAGTACACATTAATCTACAACACGACCAGAGGCTGTGCGCACTAGTTGAAGAGTTCCTTGTGGTGTCCGCAATGGTGATGTTTAATATACCCGACAACCAGTGTAGTCTTATTCATTCGCTTGTTAGCAAAAGCCTCCTACGACATGTAAAAACTTCAAAATTCACAAGCATATAACCAAAAAGCCATCCAAAATTCTTGTTTGAGACGATAGACTCAAGGGCACTAGAATGCTAACACAGCAAGTCATTACTGAGGCGCCCTATTAGTCGCCAATGTCCAGCACCACTCTACTCCTCTTCGGATATCTCAACCATCTTTTTTGCAGGAGTACTATCTTTATTTTTCGGATTTAGCATCGCCAGAAATGATTGTGATTGATTTCATGTAAGGCAAAAGTATTGGGGATTTTTTACAGGATAATTATGGGTGAAGTTTGATTAGAAAGATCTTGCTCTGTGAGACTAGAGAGTAAAATAAAGGCGGACCAGGCGGGGCTCCTGGACCAGAGCCTCTGCATTAAATTACTATTAACATTTCTTGTAGGAAAGTCAATCAAGTAACTACAAATAGACACAGAACAACTGCAAAGACACGCAAAACAATTATAAAGTGACATCAAATAATCCCAAAGAGATGTAAAATGATCAAGGAAATTGCAACACAACCTCATGACATGCAAAGCAATTAAAAAATGATCCCAAAGGAATGTAAAATGATCATAAACATATGAGGCAATTGCAGAGTTGCTGGCAACAATGAAGATGTGCAAAACAAACAAAAAAGCAACAAAAGGACATCATAGGGACACCAAATGACAAAAAACAGATGCAAAAAGAAGCTAAATGTGACTGCATGCTCAAGATAAACACATACTGACATGATTCTATCCTCAAATACAGACAAAACAAAACAAAAAGTTGCATTAAAACATCCCCAAAAGATGCAAAACAGGCAAAAATAAATGAATTTGTAGTCCACAGAAGCATTTTAAATGATTACATAGAGATGTAGAAATAAGAGCTGAAAAATGACAGCCAAGAGAGGAAAAAGGACTAGCTACGTCAATCACTACAAAGAGACTCTTTTCACATCTGCGTCATTTGTAGTATTGTGTCTCTTGTTCCTATGTTGGACAGGTGAAGGGTCTTTTACATCTTTCTGTCCATTGCCGCACACTCTCTGCATGTCTATGCTCTATATGGAGTTTAGTTTCTCAACCTCACTGTGGGGTGAAAGGTCAGGCGTTGTCAGTCAGTCTGATCGCCAGCGTAATCAAACACTCTCATGCACCGCTGCCCCTGGCAGTGGGGATAATCTACAGTACACGCTTTTCACTCACATCAGAGGAAAGCAATCTCCTTCCAAGCTGCAATGAAGTGTTATTGACTAATTCTAGCTGTCAATGTGAGAGGGGAGCTATATGTTCGAGCCAATAAGGCAGATCAACTGTGGGTACCAGCGAAGCCATAAAAGTCTGACTCCTGTTTAATGTAACAAATTCCCAACTGCAAATGTTTCCCCTTAACTTCCAAATTAGTGCAGTTTAGGGAAAGTCTTCTTCCTTCTTTTTTAATAGAAGTACATTGTTGGACTTTTTTCCTACAGAGCATTCAGAGTCTTTCTTTTATTTTATAGCCCTTTATTACTAAGATGTACAATTTTGTTTTATAATGATGACAAGGATTTTCTTTTCATCTTTTTGTGTGTGTCTGTTTTTTTTTTTTTTTTTACTCTATTGACCCTTTTGGCAACAAAGCAAGGGCTCTGACTCTGTTATTTTGTCTTTTAACTTTCTAATGCACAGCGTGAAGGAAGCTGGAAGCTCTGCACGAAAATGAGACTTTCGATCAGAGGTTCACCTGCAGCCAATTACACAAAGCCATCACAGCAGGTTCACAGCTACAGAGAGAGAGATGGGGGTCAAAGCACATATTGCACACATACACAAACATAATGTCACTACATGACCTCGAGGTGGTTTCACTTTGAACTGGATGTTTTCCAAACAAAACATAATACTTTTCAGCTCTAATATGATCATAGCTAGTGCTAGTTGTTTAGCTTGGTTATCAAGGTGCATCTAATTAAGATTAGCTGTGATATTTTATTGGGATGCTAATTTTTGGCCAGCACAAAACATGCTTAACACAAAATCACTCCTTGCTGCTTTTACTATAACTGATATTAAACAACATATTTTTAGGCGACCGAATGTTCCACTTAACTTTAATGAACTGAAAACAGGTTGGGAAATGGTCGAAGGTCTATAATGAAAATATGGACACTGCCTAAAAAAAAGACATAAAACTAGTGATTGAGATCATCATCTCATTAAGTAAATGTTTTGTGGGATAATGAAGCAAGTAAAAAGTAGAATTGTTTCTAATAGACTTCTATGCAAACAGTCTTCTGTTTTGCAACAAGTACAGTCAGCCCCTGTTGGCCATTAGAAAGAATGGAGGTTTATTTAAGATCTGCATTGACTTCACATTACACACCCAGATATGTCTGTTATATTATTTAAACTAGACCCTGAACAATACAATTATAAGTTCAGTTGTGTTCTGTCTGTGCTTTTAATCCCTGCATACATGTCTGAGACAGTGTGTACAACATGTGCAACAAACACCAACATGCACAGATTTGAGTAGAGCACATTCACTTCTTCGAGGACAGAGAGGGGTAAGAGGCACAAGGCTCCTCCCTGAGAGTTTGTGAAAACATTCCAGCAAAGTGAGAACCGTCAAAGAATTGGAAACTCTCAGAGCGGCCTCTTACTTACTCTCTATCCTTCTCACCTCTTTGCACATGTAGTTACACTGTGTCCAAAGTCTTTATAGGTTGTGTGAAGCTGTGCAGGGTCAACACATCAAGGAGGAGGAAAAACCCTGAAGAAGCATCTGAAGTTTGGACGGACAAAGAAACCCAGCTGTCCCCATTGATCGGCTCACAATGAAGCTGGTGTTTGTCCTCCTTGTTTCCACTGCCTGGACTTTCACTGGAGCCCAGTATTACTACCAGGGGCTGATGGATTATCTGGAGAACAGGTTGTTGGCTATTGAGGTAAGAAGCAATACTTTGTGCAAAAACTGATTGAACATACTGTAGTTTTCCATGACTAAAGTGACCGCACAGATAGTGTTGAAGCAGAATCAGGTTTTATTGAGGGATTTCTCCTCACTAGATAAGGTGCATTACAGAAAATAGGCAGTTCAAAAGGGTCAGGAACATACTTATACAGAGGAAAAAAGTACAAAAAACACGTTCTTTTTAAATGAAAAGAACTGCAAAATAGTACAAAGATATGTGCAATGTGCAGAGATACTAATGGCCGTGTCCAAAATGTGCATTAATCTAACACATTAAGTTGGATATTTGAAGTAACAATCATTAAAAAATTAGAAACACAAGTTGATATTTTCCCGACTGCCTCCTTTTATGTAATTTTAATGTCTTAAACGATGCAGCCCAATTAATGCAATCTCTGCCCAGCTCATCAACTTTGCAGAGGCCTCTGAGAGAATATCAGTTGATGCACGCAGCATGCAGCTTCTGTCCAACAACATTACAATTTCTTCAGCGTTTTAAGGCAATGACACATCAGTAATGAGTACAAGCCTAACCTTTGCTGCCGTAATGTGAAACATCCAAGCATCCCGATAGAAAGATGTGTTCTGCAAAGGTAGAATGAAGCTGAGTAACAACAAAGCACCTGGGGGAAGAAATGAAATTACAGAGAGTTCAGTATTGTGTTTATAAAGGGAGGTTATGAGACAGCAATGTTTGTGTAAGGGAAGACTTTTGTTGGCTTATAATATGAAATGCAAGAGGATTACATGTCTGCTTGCCTCCGTGAGTAATTTCAGTGAACTCTCATTTAAATAATTCTTTTAATGTATTCTTTTGGAGTATATTTTCACAGTCAGAATTTTTCCTTTTCATCCTCTATGCGGCTGCAAATATGACAATCTTAAAGCTGTTATCCGCATGAAATGAATTGTCTATTTACAGCTAAATCCAGCTCTCTTCAGCCCCCTGTGGCTTCCCCCCACTCTCAATTCCAATATGCTGGTTCGACTTCTGCATTGATATGAACACGACAATTCATCAAACAAGTTTTCATTGAACTTTCATTTCCATTTGACCACAGGCCCGCAGCAAGCTTGGGGAGAAAATGAAACTGTGGCGGAGGAGACAGTGGAGAAGCCCTTGGTTATTACATTTAACTCTAAATAATTTTCCTGTCACTCTGGACGTGTCAATCACTACACTGAGAAGCTGTATTTTGTTTGGTGATGTGATGATGCTTTGATTCAAAAGGGGACATTTTATTTTCTGTGATATATTCTGCCTTCCAAGGCAAAATGACTAAGAGTCTACAGTCATGCTGGCAGCTCTGTGAGACTGTAATTCGAGCTAAATGCTAACATCAGCATGGTAACAAAAGTAATGCATCTTGTTCTTTTGCAGCAAAAAAAAAAGATAATGTCCATCATCTTGGTTTAGCATGTTAGCATTTAGTAGTGTTAGCACACAACCAAATGGACTTTTGTTCAAACATGCTAGCAAAATCTTATTTATGCATCCAGTGGTTATGGAGAACTTTAAAAAACTGAGAAAAACTTGTACCATGTCAAATAGGCCAGATCAAAACCCAAACATTATAAATATTGTTCAAATCTTGCTGGATGCTTTGGGCTCTTATTGGTTATTTTCTGCGTAAAATAATCTCAATCCCAAATTTTGATCTGTTTGTCCGTTTTGTGTCTATATGTTGGCATGTATCACTGAGAAATTAAAACTTGTGACTTCTTGGTGAAATGAAAGAGGATGAAGGAAATTTAGCCAAGTGGTGGCAATGCTGCTTCATCATTTTGGTCCAAACTAAAATAACCATTAAACAGATGGTTGCCATCATTCTGTTCATGTTCCCAAGAGGACGAACCTTCTCAACTTTGGTTTGGCTTTTACTGAAATATCTTAACAACTACTGGAGAGATTTTCATGACATTCGGTAAACACATTTCCCACCAGAATGGCTCCGAATAACTCTAATCCCTTACTTTTTATATAACACCACCAACAGGTTAAAATTATTTTTTTGCCAAGTCTATTACCTTCTATATGACTTTGTATTTAGTGCTAATGTTAGCATACCAGCAGGCTAAACTAAGGTGGTTAGCATTCTAAATGTTATTCCTGCTATATCTGCATGTTAGCATTGTTTTTGTTGCTATGCTAAAAAAGTCATTAGCCATTTGAATTAAGCATCACTGTAACCTCACAGGGTATCTAGCACGGCTGTAACCTCTTGGTCCGATGGCAGTCTGAGCAGAAAACAGCCCGCAGTAAATATAACTCTTGTTTTCCTTTGCTCATGTCTGGTAGGACCGCATGCAGTTGTGGCATGACCAAACTCACCGCTACCACACAGAGTTTCTGGATTTCAAAAAGCTCACTGCCGAGGCCATGGATGGGCTGAAGAATGAGCACGGCATGATGTTTAAAGACCTGGAAGGAGCTGCGGTGCGAGTTGAGCGGGTGGAGCGAGAGATGGATTACGTGGAGACCTGGACTTCCCCTCGGGCCTGTGTGAATAAAGCAGACAAGGTGGTGGAGCAGGGGGCCTGGAGGCTGGAGGAGAGCAGAGGGGAGGAAGAGGAGGAAGAAGACTGGGAGGAGCTGCACTCCAGAGTCTCTGGTGAGCTGCAGGGAAGTACAAACACACTTCAGCCAACAGTTCTCTGTGGGATGGCTGCGTTTGATCTTTTCATTCATGGCGGAGCACTGGCACAGTCAGAACCTAATGGATATATGAGTTATATGTTCTGCGGTTAAGTTTAGCATTTCATACCACACCAAGCAGAGTCGCTGTCTTGGAAAAGCCATGCCTCTGGAAAATGGGAAACAAACAGAGGACTGTTACAAGTAATTTAACAGCGTGCTTTGAGTCAAGGGGCAGTCATGTTTTCCAGGAAAAATGTAGCTTGATGCAACTCAATTTATTTCACCAGAGCCACTCCCCTGCCTGCGCTGTTTGAACACAGTGTTTGTCTTTATAATCTTCATATCCCAAGGCATGCTGATACAAACAATGCTGAGATATTACAGCTGCAATGACTCAATTACCCAGTATCATACGGGGATTTATAATCCTCTTTAAAGCATGATATGGAAAGTTGTAAAACTGTACTTTTAATTCCATGGCGCACATCAGACTTAATATCATTAGATTTCTCTGAATGTGCACATTAAGCAAAAGATCTATATTTTTAATTGCTTCCAAAAGCTAAATCACTGGTTATGGATCATTAAATTCCTTTGGTACCATTTATATGAACTCTTCTACCAAACCATAATGAAAAAAATATTGATTTCTTTATTAATCATGCTTACTTAATAAGGCAATCGATAACATGAATTCATGCAGTAACATCCAAAGGGCTCTGTTAAGATTCATAATTCCAGTCATGCTCTACATAATCATTCAGATGTTTTAAATCAAAGTAGATAGTGGTACAAATGAGAGCAAGGACTTTTCTATTAGTTTCTGTGCATAAAATCTCCTGTGCAATCTGGAGCTGTGTCTCTGCAGAGAGGAAGGACAGGAGGCTGCCCTGAGGTCAGTGCTGTTACTCTCTGAGCTCATGTTCGCACTGCACACAGTGAACCATTGTAAATGTCTGTCAAGTGACCCAAAACGAACTTTACCGCATTGTGGGGACCTATTTTTGATTTGTAAGCATAATGTTAATTTTGCTCCAGGACACATTGGGCAGAGGAACATCCTTTGTTCGTGTGTTTTTTTTGTGAGAGCATTGTATTAATCTTCTTTTACAGAGAGCATCTTCCTGCTGTCTGTGAGCTGCACTCATAATGAGAGAAAAACGAGTCTGTGCGTCCAATTTCCCCCTGACTGCTTTGAGTTTGCCTTAATTTGAAAGAGCCAGATATTGACTGCAGGCCGCAGGCTGCTTGATGTTTTCTAAATGTTAGGTTGCAAATACACATTTCAGCTGAAGAAAGGCCTTTTACCAAGACATACTAATGGAACGTACCGTGCCAGATGCAAGACAGAAATCTGAAACTAATTATTGTATTAATGTCACACCTGTGAAATGCTTTTATAATTAGTGTGTAATGTTTTGCAGCACCTGGATGCAACCTTTTCAGTCAGTTTTAATCTGTGAATTACAGATAAGAGGACCTTCAATTTTCTTTGCGACTAAATAAACAGGAACAAAATTAAAGTTTTGAAGACATTTGCAGGTGTTATTGGATGTGAATTTGAAACGACAAATGAAATCATTTTAAAAGCCCTTAACAATACACAAGGTATCTCATTTAATAGAACGCAGAGAGTGGTTTAACTTACTCTGATTTAAATAAAAGCTTCAAGACTATTTTGTCAAATGAACTTCACAACATGTTTGCTTCATTCCAATGAGTTTGTTCACAACAACTACAAAAAACAGTTTTTAATTCTATTCTATACTTGACTTTTAGGAAACGCATGTCTGATTGCTATAGCGTAAACCTGAACAATTATTACGTTATCTGTGAAGGTCCCGTGTTTGTTATGTTAAGGAATGCTATCATACTGTTGCTACTGGCTGAAAATGTGTTTGAGCCTGATAACTGCTTTAAGATGGGAAAATGTATTGATATGTCAGCGGATGACGCCTCTCCTGTTTTCTTGTTAAAATGTAACTTCACCCCATGAAATCTACAAAGGCAGTCACTTTCTTAAAGCTCAAAAACGCTTTGTGTTTTCTCCCTCTGCAGACTGTGTGGAAATCATCTCTGGCATCAGATCAGTGAAGATCCTGAAGAGAGTGGGCAGTCCCAAGGGCATGTGGACCAGAGATCCCAGGTCATCCAAGGTTTATGTCTTCAATGGGACATCAGGAGACAGCCTCTACCATTTCAACTCTGTACAAGACTTTTACCGCTCTCCAGGCATCAAGGACAGCCAACAGATCAGGCTTCCCTCTGAGTGGAGCGGCCCTGGCAGCGCAGTCTATAACGGCTATTTGTACTACATACAGCTGGACGCTGATACTGACATGCAGGTGGTTAAATTTGACCTGCTGAGTGGTACGATGACAGATGCCGCCATGTTCCCCGTGGAGAGCCGCGCTGCTGTTTACAACCTCAACCCAGAAACTGTTGCGGATCTCGCAGCAGACGACGAAGGCCTCTGGCTCTTGTACGCCGCCAGTGACAGTGAGCCGAACATTAACCTTGCAAAGATGGACCCCGCCACACTGGATATAGAGCAAATCTGGGACACCGGGTGCCCAAGAGAGAACGCAGAGTCGGCTTTTGTAGTGTGTGGGACAGTATATGTCGTTTATAACACCCGCATGCCCAGCCGGTCCAGGATCCAGTGCCTGTTTGACGTCAACGACGTGGTGATCAGCGAGGAGGCTCCTCTCATCTACTTTCCCAGGAGGTACGGAGCCCACGCAAGTCTGAAATACAACCCGGAGGAGAAACAGCTCTACGGCTGGGACGATGGCTACCAAATCATTTACAGACTGAGCATGAAGCGGAAACTCCTGGTGTGACAGCAGGGAGGTGGTTTTGAGTTTTCAAAGGCAATGATAAAGAATAGGAGCAGTAAATTTACATGTTCTGCCAAAAGTCTCTCAGTAGCCTCCAGACACATTATCCATGGTAGATTTTATACAGATCACCCATAACATCACACATTTTGAAGAAAATGAAATAGCCTTTGAACTGTTATTTATTAATTTGATTATTTCTGTGTGTTATATATATAAAAACAACACTGAAAATGCCACTTGGTTTATTAGGGGCTGTCAAGTCTTACTTGCTATGTGGTGTTTTGTGTCCTCCGCTCATTTAGTTTGACCATTTAATTCAGGCGGAATCTCATTTCCTTTGTGCTGCATTCCTGCTTGTTAAGCCACTGGCTATGCTGCCATTATATGCAGTGTTATATTACCACAAAACCCACAGCGCATAGCCCATTTTTGCATAAGTCTTTTAATCAAAGAAAAGAAAATCATATCACATAACACAACCATGGGAGATAAAACAACAAACTCTTTTTTTCTGCTGTCAATAAAGTTGAAACAAAAGAATAACAATCTGTGGTTGAAATAATGTACGATATTTCAGTTTTCTCTATTACACACTGGGTCACTCATATTGAGAGTCTTGATAATGATCTATGAACTCATAATAGACTTTTGTCTCAACTAACAACTGCTGATATCGATTACCAGAACATTTTCTTAAACATTTCTATTATTACAAATACAAAATGTTCAATAAAAAATTGGAAATTCAGTGCTATCATAACAGTTGGAAGGGATACAAGATCATATCAAGAAACATTACAATATTAGGCAAAGCTAGAAGGTCTTAAAACAGTCCATAAACTGAGGCAATTGATTTAACAGGTTTCTTCTACTATGTAAACACACCACATTGTCAGAGAAATATATGACCATTGTAAAGCACATGTTAGAAACAAAAAAAAGACTTTATTCAACCACTGTTGCAACACCAAAAAAAGATATTAGAAATCTATGAGTAATGCCATTAGAGAGGAAATTCACCATCAAAACAACTGTGTGAATGAGAGCAAATTGCAAACTGTCACATTAGTGGAGGGGTGTCGATGCGATGATGGATTACGCCAAGCACGAACAATAATGCACTGACTCAATCCCTCTGTAACAAGTGCCAATTAGAGAAATGTCACTGCTCTTTCGACGCTGACCTGTCCACCCATCAGCTGCCCCCGCGCTATCGTCTCAGCCTCGCAAACACACAGAGGTGCTAAACAGCCCACTCTGGGTAGACTCACCCATGAAGGAAATGGCTAAAACAGATCTGACTCGGTCTGCTGAATGCATCTGCTCATGTCTTGATGTCTAGCCCCCAATTTCCCAAACTCTGTGATATATAGCGGCTCACTGTAAGGTACTCTGAGCTGTAGTATCACTTGTCCTCTGTTGCTGAATCAGGCACCAGAAGTCTAGACGAGTCCGAGCCACAGCCAAGAGCTTTTATTGTTACATATCAGATGTACGTTGCTGTTGAGATACTAAGGATGCTATTCAGCAAATTGTCCTCCCATCGAAAAGACATGACCTGTTCAAACTTCTTCGACTATAATCTGTGAATGTCTCCAGACAGTTTTCTGCCTGATATCACACTGACTCTGTACCTTAATATTTCCCAGCCCAAATGTACTGATGATATCTATGCTTGGCAATTGTAGCAATTGTAGGGGAACTTGGAACAAAATGTTTACCAAACTATTGTTTCATTCACATCAAAGGTGTATCAGACCTTAATCATGTATTGTTTAAAAGTCAAAGCTGTTGATCTATTGCTGTTTTCAATTTAAACAATTATAGCATTCGTTATGAGTAGGGCTTTTTCAAAGAAAGGCAATACCAGAAGCCTTAATGCAGATTCAATTCCAATGGAGGACTCAACTTTTTATACTTCATATGATACCCATCAATTGTGTAATAATACAATACACAGTGAACTGCCAGTTCATTGTATTATGAATTCCACTGCTTTTCTTGGCTGGACCCACACTGCATCCACTCAAGTGCAAACATTGGCAAATCATCCATTCTCATTCAAGGTACTAGTAACAGATTGGTTCCCTGTCCCCTGAACAACAGGCTATCCTGACCTTAAATGAATAGCGGTCATAGCTAACCTCAGCCAATCAGCCTGCTCTATAGAGCGAGTCTTGCCAAGAAAAGCAGTGGGACTTATAAATCAGGTGTCAATAACACCACCACCACCACCACCACCACAGACTTTATGGTTGTAGCTGCTGTGATATTGGGCCAGTCATGTGTCAAATTAA
>JAOWBC010001714.1:23072323-23088409 GCA_028566105.1 Hypoplectrus providencianus
AAGTGCTGACAATAGAAACATCATGTTCCAAGCTCGTCATCTTTTTTCGAAACTGCAAGCGCAAATTACCGTGGCTCCAGAGCTTTTACAAATGTCTGCCTTGACTGTCAAAACATCTTCAAAGATATTCATAAAGATATAGCACTCAGTGGCCTAATTCGTCACCCAGTGTTTGTTTTTTTTCTTCTTAAGCATGAAAGCAACCCTGGAGGACCTGGCATTGGTAATGTGCATAGAAGTAGATGAGTCAACGGCTTGTGTAAACACAGAGCATGAGAGGCCATAGATAGATTAAACAGCTCGACTGAGAAAGCTTCCTGATGAATGTTGATTTCAATCTTCATCCGTCAGAGGCAAATCGTCCCGTATTATCCATTATGCCACGTTTTAGTCAGATGTAAGCTGCTGTAAATCTATAAACAACAAACAAGAGTGCTTGCTTTGCAGCCTAATATGCTTGAAGGCACAGTTTTACTGCTACGGGTTTTATGATGCACAGATTGGAATAACAACAGACAGGGACAGCTGTAAAAAAAAAAAAGAAAAAAGAAAAAAAGAAGGAATTAAATTGGGAATGTTAGGCCTTTAATTGTGAAATGTCATTAAACATGGGACGAAAAAAATCTGAATTACACCTGAACCCTGGCATTTAATGCACAATAAATGTCAGTAATATTAGTAGTGGAATGGAAAAGTGGAACAGCAGTCTATTAGAATAAAAAGACCGCCTGCAACTATTTGCTGACAATGTCTTAATATTGCAAGTGTTGAATATCAATAACTGCTGAAATAAACAGAACGCAGCAGCAGACATGGCTTTCCACTGTTTGTTCACTTTATCTGACACGCTTACAATTGGATATTTAAAGAGGGATCATTAATTTTGAGCCAACACAGCTGGAAATGGATCACACAAACGTATGCGCAACCACATATGCTTCCAAACACACACACACAAACACACCTGAGTATCCAGTGATGTCCATGGCCTTGAGGTTTCTACACTTGATGACAGTAAGTGTGAGTCTGCCTGCGGTGGGCAGGTAACATAGTGAGAACATGATCTCCCCAAGGTCGACACTTTCCTGTGAAAAACACACACACAAGCAAAAAAAAAAATCTTTCAGGTTCACATTTACATTCAACGCCGATGACCCAAAGTTGTGTACAATCAGCGTCTCATCCTCAAGGTCTGTTTTATTGTCTGTGAACGCTTGAGTGCACAGTCAGCCAGGCAGACAGTGCAGACCAGTGATGGAAATACTCAGATTTTTTACTTTGGTGAAGAGTGAAGTGCTGCATGCAAACTCTCAGTAAAGAAAGAGTACAAACTGTTTAGCATTATATTCTACTTTATGTACAAAAAGCAAAATTTCTCACAGAATTCTATTAACATTAATACTACTGGATTATAATTAGTGATGCATTTGTGAGTACAGCACTTTAATGATATAGCTTGCAAACATGGGGCTGCTCTTAAAGGAATATTTCACTCTTTGTTTTCATCAGGGTCTAGTATTGGGAGTTTTTGCTCACTGTAGGGGCATGAAAGAAAGCTAGGCAGCTTAAATTTATAATAATAAAATTTATTGGTTGGTTCATAAAAGGCTATTAACGCAATTAAAACACACAAGTGTTGTGGAGTAAAAAAAAGTACAGTCTATCTGAATTGTAGTTGAATCGAAGTAGATGGTAGCATAAAGTAAAAGTAAAGTACCACAAAATTTCACTTAAAGGACCAGTGTATTTGGGTGATCTATGGGCCATTGTAGATTCTACTACATGCTTGGAAAGGGAGGGGTGATGGGAGGGTTATTCACTTGGTTGCAGTTTGAAATCTCATTGCAAATGCTGCTGAATCCTGCACACTGCCCCTTAAAGTACTGTATGCACGTAATACAAGTACAAGTAATGTAACTATGCTTTCCACTGACAATTACTGTGGGGTCTTATCATCTGTCTGTTTATATTCTGCTAGAGCGCTGTCCCTGGAGACTCGCAAACAAACTTCTATATTTATTTGTACTACTGGGTTATCTGTTATCCCTTTTTATTCTTAAAAGATGGTGGATTTTATATGTGGCCTCTTGTTGCCACAAGTAATAAATGCTGATTCTCACAGTTGAGACTACTAAACTAGTTAATTAGAGCACAGAATACACACAGAGGGGTATAAAAAAAACATTAATATGATGCAAAATAATGCAACTTTCCAATTTGCATTTTTGGCTTAAAACTAACTAAACTATGAGTTTGTTGTTTGGTGACTGCAACTTTGTTTTTAGATGGGGCTCAGGAGGGGAGCAGTTGGACTGAAAGACAAATGGATAATTGCTGTAAGCACAGAGCACCTAAGAGAATCAGTTAATGTTATTTTGTTGCAGAGGACAATAAAAACGATAAATTCACTTTATATTAGAAATAGTTTGGCATTGGTAAAGACGCTTTCTAAAGAGATTTAGAAAAGACAACTGACACCACTCTCATGTCTGTTTGTTTACTGTGGAGATGATGAGCTCAGCTTTGCTTATGTGATTGATTTTAGACTGGTGCTTATGATTTATCTGTCTTTGCTGCTGTGCTGTTTTTGTCAATTATTCTCTTATTTGTGAAACTGAACTGCCTGTTCTGGTCTGTGAAGCACTTTGATTGACACGAGTTGTTTTTAAATATGCTTTAAAATCATTTTGGCAGCATACTCTTTATACTAGTTTAGCATAAAGATCGTACAATATAGTTTCTAGCATTAGCATGTCTGTAAAATTAAAGGAAAAACATTTTTTTGTCTCAGCTGGCAGCAGGGGCGGGTCACTGTCTAGGATTGATTGACAGGCACTTTCAGGCTCCAAGAGAGCCTCTGTTATTTATACAGTCTACGGTTAAACCACAGGGATCATGGTCAGAGAACATGTTGTTAGTGGTGTAAGGGCCTTGCCAGCATTTAAATGGACCAAAGTGAAATGTGTAGGTGAGTTTCTAAAGTGAGATCAAGCTCAGTGTGGAACGTTAGCATGCTGCTTAATGTGCTGCAACTGAGCAGCTAATTAGCTGTCTAGCCTGCAAACCGACGTCAGCAGTGAACTTGTTCTCTGAATTTGTGTTTGGTTGCTTCTTGAGCAGGTTTAAGTGTAGAACAGGGTATGTGTTCATGTTTTTAAGGACATTTTAGCAGGAGAGCTTATAAGAGTTGTTGTTTAGAGTCTGTGCCTCTGGTGTTGTGCAGCAGGTCACTGTCTGGCTCAGTGTGACCGTCTGTTCTGCTTCTTAATGAACATTGCTTTCTTCAGGGATTTCTTAGCTGTATTGAAATATGGTACATAATACAAAAATAGTTGGCGGTCTTAGTCTTAGAACAGATATGAATGTCATAGACAAATAAATAAAATTTGTGTAGCTTTGGAACGAGCCATGCTAGCTGCTTCCCCCTGCTGTCATTCTTCATGCTAAGCTAAGCTAGTCAACAGCTCTAGCTCCAGAGTTAATGCACAGTCATGCATTTATGCATAAGTTATTGCTTTAATAACCTGATGCACCTGTTGACAAGAAACTAAAGCAACAGTATGAGAAATATTTAATTTAGTTGAGAAGGCTGAACAACTGGGCTTCACTTGAAGTTCTTAAAGTTAATAAGCTGTCAGTGTCTCCTTTCTGAATTCATGGTTGACCTCCCGATCAACTCTTTTGCAAAACAATTTCCTTATTCATATTGCATTTTCATTAGATCAAAAACATTACTTCTTATTGTATTTGCAGATATCATCATCAGTCAAGGCATGAAATTAACATAATAACTGAAAGGAAATCAAATTTGCTGCTTCAAAATAAAGCAACCAAAATTACGATGAGTGTTAGAAAACATTTTGGAGACTTCTATAACCAAGATCCTCATGTACGAATGTTTTCTATACATTATTTCACTTTTGAGACAAGCACAACCTGCCTGTTTATATGCCATGTGAGACAGTCCTGTATGAGGCCCTACTGAGCTAATGGGAGTCCTGTTATCTGCCCCATGTGAGATCATAGCCTTCCACTATAAACAGTATTAAGGTCTCACAGACCCCTAATCACCCCGAATGAGTTTGGTGGGAACCTCAATGATTGGCAAATCCCAACACGACTGTCTGAGCGCTGCAGTCTTAATGTCTCTTCACACATGCAGCTGCGATTTGGCTTTCTCCGCTGTGGAAGTGAGAGATTTCGTTTGAAGGGTGTGAAGGTTCAGCCATAATGTGAGAGCACAGCAGAAATGTCAAGTGTTGTAAAAGCATGAAGTGACACTTTGATTGTCCTTGTAGAAACACAGGCTGTTTGGGTGCCAGTCAGTGTCCTCTGTACTGCATTAATCATATTTTAGCCATGGTAGCGGCAAAGCACCAGGGACATCAGTCAGTCAATTAGTCGTCAGTCCAACACTTTGGTCCCGACTGGATCCCTATTGGATAAATTGCCTTGGAATTTGGTCCCTGGATGACCATCCCCACTTTAGGATGAATTGCAATATTTTTGGTACACTTGACTCTACCTAATTATATACAAAAAAAAATCTAAATCCAGTTATTAAGTTAATTTGCAGGGACTTGATTTTCTGCAAAATGATTTGCTATCAACTGCAGCTGTATGTTTAGTGCTAACATAGGGCAGTGGTAATTCTTTATTGATATTTAAGTTCCCTCTATTTGCAATGACTTTACTAACCTCCTGACTTTTCAAATAGTTGATTAGAATTTTACTGAAATTGTACCCTACATTTAAATTCTAATGTGCAAATGCTACCATGCAAACATGCTTAACTGAGATTTTTATCATCAGCATGTTGACATAAGCCTTTAGCACTTTTCACATTATGGCTGTCGACTCTTCTGTCTGTCAAGTCAATTACTTATTACTCATGGACTGTATTTATTGTACACTACAGATGCCTTATTACAAAGAATCATGATGTCTTGGTTATTAGTCACTTCCACATGATAAATAATCTCCTCCATTCATGCCACCGATTAGCAAGTAAAAACCGTCCCAAATGAGTTTGCTCAAATCGAACACACATGAAAAATAGTCTGGAGTCAATAAGTATACTGCTCTCCTCCAGACTCTTTATTTTAGTAATGGGAGGTTGGTGTTATTGATGAATATCTCCCTTTGATGTATGAACTGAAGAAAGCTGCTGGCTCTTTTTATTTTAGCCTTCCTTCCTCTGCTAAATACTTGTGTCTCTCCCACTCATTAAGAGTTAACCGTGTTTGTAAAGCGGAGTCTTTATCTTACCCAAGACTCCATTTCCTGTTTCTTTTTTGTTTCGACTGAACCCACCATCTGTGCATTCTTTATGTTGCCAATCTTGACTTTAATGTGAGCAAGGGATTTTGTCATAAAATCATTTGGTAGTTCAATAAAGTTTGTGTGCCAAGGAGAGGGCGGCCTGCTTTTCTGCCTCCTAAGCAATAACATTGAGATTATTGAACAACCCTTGAAGAAGCTCAAGTTCAACAACTGAAGGAGGGGAAAATCTCTGCTATAAGGACACAGTGGAGGTGATAAAGTGATAAGTGCTCTGTGGTGCTAGAGAGAAGGAACACTTTGTTCCTGAAAATGGCCCCTGGACATCATCAACAAGTAACAAAGCCAACAGAAAAATAATTGCATGAGTGACTTGTGAGTTAGAAATAACCTTTTGTGTTTGAGATGTTAACACCTCGTGGCAGCAGCCAATCCCTTTATTTATTTTGATAAGTGACAGATGTGTTTTGTGCAATTACAAATCGCACTATGTTTCAGATTCTTGATATTGCATTTGTTGTTACATTTCTAGTCATTTGATTGAAATTTACTGACTAAATTAAAAATGTATTTCCAACATGAAGATACTGACAGGGGGAGATTTTGAAGGAGTAGAATTCTGAGAAAGTCTGAAATTTTGGGCCCATCATAAGCATGAAATCCAGTGTATTAGTCTCTCCAACTAAACTTGCTATTTCGGTTCATGTAGGTTTAATATTACAACATTGACATTAAACTAGCGTCTTCAATTTTCCTTGTTTTTCTGGCTAGTTGCTTGCTTGGTTGAGGTACTGTTGGAGTTTTTGACCTTTACTGAAAACTGCCTATCTACCTACCTCCAGATTTTCTCTTGGAAAGAAACATGGCCAACGAAAAAACGAATAAGACATCCTGCTTGGGTTATCAACTTCAGGCCTGTGAGCTAGCTGTCAACTCAAGGTAAGCCCGAGACAACCCACTACCAGCCAGCCTTATTATCTCTTTCCAAGTCATCACTACTCTTCTTTCACATTTGATGCAAGAAAGTGACAGTAGCTTAGGCATTAAAAAAGAGCTGATTGCTACACATTCTCATTATGCAACAGAGTGTCACTCCCCCAGAAACGGACGAGGTTCTGTGGTCTCTATTATCAGTGTCACACAGTGTCTGAGATCCAATTTCCGCCAAAAACCTGCAGTGCACTGCCCTATTTGAATAAACCGCCCACCTGTGGAATGTGTGCCAAGCCCACAGAGAGACAAATTGAATGTCATTGCAAGAAAACATTGCACAGGATGTTGCACTGTCAGAAATATATAAATAATTTAGTTTAAAATTACTGGGATCTGCCAATAAAATGGCATAAGTTTTTATGATTGATTGTAACGATCCCACAAGTGGCTACAGCTAGGCAGATGCTGTGCAGTAATTGTTCTTGTACACAGTGTTAAAATGGAAGTATGTAACTTTTTGGGGCTATGGGTCGCAGTTAGTTTTCCTTGTTCCATTCATTCCCTTCAGTGATCATTGTTTAACTGTTTTCTGCTGGCAGCCAAATTGTAAGCTGAGATCTCATCCTCTCCAAAACAAACTGACTGGGAGATTAAGCTTGGTACAGGTTTCATGTAGGAGCTTTTTCCTTTGATAAAATTAATCATATCATTTTATTTATTTAATTTATAATTGTATCTGGTTGTAATACATTATTTAAAAAACACCAAAATCTAATAAAGTGTACTGCTTAAAACGGGAGAAAATGTGTTTTTTGACAACAACGCAAAGGACCATTGACATGCAATGGACATTGAGCATTTGATCTTGATTTAAACTACAGATTTCTCTGGGTTTTAATACTTTTATAAACATTTCGGATAACCTTTTTTTACAAAACTCAACTAAAGAGATGTTTACTTGAGTAAAGTTGTTTTTAGAAATGATTGCAGAAAAAGTTGCTTATTATATTTTAGCTTTGGGTTTGCAACATTATGCTCACACCATTGATAGATTGACTGGCCACAACATGAAACTCACACAGAGCATAAACACAGAATCTCCCGTTGGGTTTGTCAAAAGACATTTTTGATAATGTTTATCAAATAAAACAAAGGACAAAGTCAGCATTCTTTTGCTCAATAGTACCATGAAGTGGAAGTCAAAAGAAAAATATGGAGCTGCAGATTCCTGCAAGATTCAATCAGCTCTGTCAGTACTGCAGCAAATATCAGTTTTATATCACAGGAGTCTCAGTGAAAGGCTGCAGGTTCGGTAACAACATATGAAATATAACTCCACTGGTACACAAAACAAGCTCACTACAGTTTATAATGACCCCGTGACAGCAGCCATGAGGGACATCAGTTTCTGGGACTATTCAAACTAAAAGACAACCAAAACTTCTGAGTGGCAAGAAATCCATCATGTGGCAGAAATTGGATCTGAAATTACTCAGGAGGTCTAATATGTATAGTGTGTGTGGCAGGCTTAACCCTCCCCCAAGATTCCCAGAAAATCTCCATTAGACATAACCTCATTGTGCTTATTAGTAGCTATGACACCATGTAACCCACATAGATTGTAATGAATACTTCAACTCAATAGACATATTCAATAAAAGCATCTATATACAATCAATCAATTCATGCTGAATCTAGAAGATCAGAGAGAGGCAATAGATTCTTACACTGGTGGCATATTGGATGTCCCTCCATATGTTCGTCTCCCTGGAGAGGTCTGATGTTTCAAACAAGTTCTCCAGCACCACCTCCCCAATCATATCATGCCTTGAAAACCGGTCGAAGTCAAAGACGCTCATATGGAGCTTCCTGACTGCCAACTCATCGTAAGGCACAGGAAACTGGAAGCTCTCACTGAATGTGGGGTTGAGCGTCTTCCGGTGGACACGAGTCTGGAACTTCTTGCGGTCGGGAAGCAGGTAGACCTTCACGTAAGGGTCAGAGGTGCCGCATAAGTCTTTGGCAGGTAGGTCTGCTGCCTTGATGATGTTGACTATGAGGGCCTCGTTTTCATAGTCGTACTTGAGAGAGAAGTTTATCCTGCCACAGTTTTTGCTGCTGCCGTTCTTGGAAGAATCCTCTGAATCTAGGGTCTTCTGCTGGTAGAGCTCCGGCTGGATGCGGCCGATGCTTGTGGGCTTTTCTTCATTGTCCAACACGTAGTCATTTCCCAGGTCTAGGCTGCCTACCTGCATCTGCCTGGGCAGGTGTCTCTTAAATGAATTGTGCCTGCAGGGACAGAAAAGACGGGGAGAGTGACTGACAGGGAATGGCTTTAGTTTTGTGTTGAAGGGCTGTAGGGAAGACCAGCAGGGAAACTGAAAACTTAGAGGTTTTGAATTGAAGGAAGCTTTTGAATATAAGGCATTTGACACACCAAGCTGACCTAAAACAAGTAGTGCCAACCAAAGCTGAAGGATTATTTTACCTCATGTCACCTGATGTCTTCTTTTTATGTTGCAATTTATTAAAGACAACGCCAACAGCTAGTTGATTTATTTCCTGTGTGAAAGGAAATAACTAGTGGCCTGTGGCCTGTATTTTAATTTATTTATTTGTTTTTAAATGCATAAGAACAATTATCGTAGAGCGCTACGGTAGGCTGCTACTCTCATGCCACTGTCAGCTTTGTTCCATGCATGGAATAACAATTTAAGAATAAGCCTGATTTGCATCTAGCACTGTTTGCTTTGGCTTTTCTTTGCTTTGAACTGGGATTGTCTGGTCTTTTGTGTGAGGAATAGGAAAACACAATAAAATGTTGAGGTGAATTTTAAGGAAGTCAGGATAAAACAGCCTTTAATGTATGAACTAACAACAACAACAACAAAAAGAAAGGAATGAGGAGTGAAAGCCTAATGAACGTCAAAGGGCATAGGGGTGGCCGGTAGTTTGCTGTGTCAGGACCCCAAATGGAAATGTTTGCTGCTTTAATGCAAGGACATGTGCTTTTTAAAGTCTAGTAGCATAATAAGCAGAATGTACTACTGACATCAACTTGTTAATATGGTGAGAACGTGCAGTTCTGCTCGTATTACTTCAGCAAAGTGCTTTTTCTCTTCTCTTTTCCATTTATTCTCATGAAGAAGCCGTCACATATAATTAGCCTGACCATTATTACTAACAAAGAGATGCCTCTGAGGCAACAAGACCTACAGTATTTACTATAATTAACTTTGTAGATACCAAATTGCTTAGATAGAAAATTTCAACCCTCATTAGTGGTATATCAAAAGTATTTTGTGTCTGCTCACTTAAAATCCTATGAATAGCAGTGAGGCGTCTTCAGATTTGCACATTTTTATTCCGTGTTTCATAAATGGACCATTACACACAAGAGTTTAAGTATTAAAATACACCATGCACCACGTGTGCATGCATCCATGCTTGTATGTATCCCTAAGCATCTTTACACATGAATTACCACAAAGCACAATCTATATATATATGACTAACCTAGTGGAGGAAGCCGGCTCAGTGGTTTGCCTCTGCATGCGTTGCGTGCGGCGCAGGAAGTGCTCCCTCATGGAGAGCTGCACATCGGTGGGGATGTCGGGAGATGTATGGCTTATCTTTACTGCCGCCTCCAGGAAACCCATCGAACCCATGGGGTCCTTCACCTTCTCTGTCGCCATGGTGACCGGTGGCTGCTGGGGGCTAGGCAGAAGGAGAGGCGGCTGGAGCGGGCAGTCCTCTAGGTCACAGGCCGGGGTGAGGGACGGACCGGGGAAATGGGCCTTAGCTCGCCAAGGCACACAGCACAGCTTCCAGGAGATGAACGTAAGAAGGCCCAGCAGAGCCAGGCCGCAGACCACAAACACGGCAAGCAGGAGGCCAAAAGAAGCGTCTGGTGATGAGCCACGGGGACCAGAAACAGAGGATCACACAATATGGACAAACAGATGGTGATTACAAGGGTGAGAGAGGAGAAAAAGAGAGAGAGACAGTCTATTAGGACATGATTCCTCTTGTGCTATATCAGAGGTTTTTATATAAGACTAAGGACCGCCAGCCAAGTACACGAGGAGATGTGCTTCATAAATATTAAAGTAACCTCCATTAGTCTTTAGTTCAGCCAAGGGATAAGGAAAGCATATTAATGTAAACATAATTCAGATGTGTGGGTATGCACTCATGCATATATTTACGTACATAGATAAATTTCTATGACGCTAGAGGTATAAATAATTATATTCTGACTAATGAAAAAAAGAAAAGAAAACAATATTATGCATTTCCTTTTTTTTTTTTCAAGCAAATGCTTATGGGAATAGAACCAAGGTGTCATGGGTTTTTACGTAAAACAGATAAAAGGAGCTGGGCACGCTGAAACTCATTTATTTTCCAACATTTTGAATGCGCTTCCCAGGGAAGCAGCATACAAAGACCTGGAGACTTACCAAGAATGCTGACAAGCACTCTGCATGGATTCACGGGTACCCAAGGAAAAGAGAACAAATACAGAAAACATACAATGCGGTATCTCTTTTGCCTTTCAGGACATTTGCTAGAGTCACCCCTTTCTTGATTTAAAGTAATTATATTTCTCTACCAGATATTTGGAATGTCTTTTCCATGCTTTCCAGTTGTGTTTCTTTTGCATGCATCATGATTGCTCAAATTTATCTACAATAACTTGCACTGACCAGCGTCTCTGGCCTCTAAGAGGTTCCCCGAACTCACGTCTCCACATAACACTCCAGAGATTGCAGGAAGCTGCTTCAAGGCACATTGAATTAGCTTCTCTAATATTTACCCGACTCAACCTTTCCTCACTTCAGCAAAATATCAGCACTGACAAACGCCGAAACTTGCAGGTAGGGTTGGGTTATAGAGAATACATAGAAAATGGAAAATCAGAAAGGTATGGAAAGTATTTATGCAGAAAATCAGATATTCAGGTATTAGGATTCTTCACTTAAATTTGCAGTGCAGAACTTTAGTCTCCCCCCTTTGTCATTGAGGGTAATTACAAAAAATCTGTTGACAAATGATATATACACGCAGGTAAAGACTTTCTTCTTTTGTTATCTACTCCAAAACTCATCTTGGACTCTTCTCAGAAGTGTGTTATATATTTGTAGCCGCTGCTTCATCCCGCTGCCCTTCTCTCCTTTCCTGCCCTTTTCTAGCTCTGGCTGGTTGATGTAGGACAACCCAGCTCCTCCCATGTTATACCTTTTTACCTCTTTGCCCATTTTTGGATGAGCTGAGAGTCAAGGACAGCCAATCAATATGCAATGGCCAGGGCCACAACACCAAGCTTCATCATTCAAACACCTATGGGTGATGTCCCAGACACTATGTCCACATTTTCATTTTAATAACTGGCCCAGAAAGATAAGATGACTGAATATTTCACACAAAAACAGATAAGATAATATCTCCAAAAGTATATACACATTTGTGTAGAACAGCTTAGGTTTATTTCTCCTTCTATTCCACATTAATCATCTCCCAACCCCTGAGATTTATCTTGTGACAGCTCAAAGGTTTGTGACCCCCCCCAAGTGGGGACCGCTGCCTGGAAACTACCTGTACTGTATATAAAGTAGATAAAAGTAGCCCTGCATCAACCAAGTGGAACAGTACAATTTGCTTACTCATTGATGCATGAATACTTTTGCTTTTACTACATTTTGATCATTCTACTTCTGTCCTCTTATCAAAGTAGAGTGCTTTTTTATGTATATATATATTTACATTTTTATTGAGGCACTTTTAGTGGAGCAAAGCATCTAAGTACTTCTTCCACCACAAAGAAAAAAAGTAAATGTACTTTTCTTGTCTTTGTGACTACTCAAAGCTAACTCATTTACACATTCACATTCATGCTAGTGGCGGAGGCTACCTTAAATAGTGCCACCTTCCACCATCAGGAATCCATTCATACACCAATGAACGCAGCATCGGGAGCAACTTGGGGTTCAGTATCTTGACCAAGGATACTTCGACATGTAGACTGGCATGGTCAGGGAACACGCCCCTTTCCTCTGAAATGAGCAATTAGTAGTAGACAGGCATTCATTTTAAATGGATTTAGGATTACTAATTTACAATAATTGTCGTCTTGCACTTTTAAGGCTTTCATGACTAAACTGTCCTTAGTTTACCGCAAGCTTTATAAAGACGAACATTTACCACCTTTTCTTCCGCAAATTAAGAGCTTTCATGTTAAAAATCAGACTAAATTGAGTGTCCACTAAGAAGAATTTATAGCTTAGCCAAGCGGTGGACAGGATTTCAAGTCTGGAGGATTTATGCCTGAGGAGGATTTCTCAGCTGTCCACAGCCCTGGCCTCTCCATGTCATCTGAAATTTCACACAGCTCCCCACAAAGCTTCGCCTTGACTGGACTGTCGCTCGCAGATTCTTCATCCGCCGTCATGGCAAATTGAAGCAGATCCTGCACTGGTGAACTGAAATACGAACGCCTGTGGTGACAGTCTTTTGCTACAGAACACGTTGACAGGTCAGAAATACATATTTGAGTATGAAACTCTGACTTGTTTTTACTTTTTTTTGCACTGCAGCAACACCATTTAAAGTAAAGTTTCCACTAAAGCAAAGTCTTGACAGTGTGGGGCCCCTACAGACAAATAAAGACAGTACTTTGTCTTTATTCTGTTCGGTAGATAATAATGCCATAACTTTAGGAACCACAATGCTTTTGGGGATAGCACTGGCAAGTATAATGTTGCTATAAAGTCAGTGAGTTATGCTTTGAGCTACATTGTTCTAGCCTATATATTTGTTGATGTTTTGGCTTTGAAAATAACAAGAATAAGCCATTAGTAGTTTGCAATGTATCCATGAACGGCCACTGGATTAAATTGATATAGAAGTCATCTTGAAATTATTGCTCAGTGGTGCAGGAAGCCAAAGAATTTTGACTTTCAAAATTAAATGGATCCTTTGTGCATCATCTAAACTGAGTGGCCTATAGAGCAGGAAACAGAACCAGAGCTTTCTGCTTTGGCCATGTTCTGGTTTAGTGCTCCGCAAACATAAATCGGGATAAAAAATTAAATCCTGCAGCTCTACTAAACTTTTTCAATTGTCTTGGTCAGATAGGATCAAATTCAGATTCTAAAAGATGTTAGTAGTATGTTGAAAGAAAACCTAATCGGGGAAGAATTATGTTTTCCTCAAAATGCAATGGAAGAGGCAGATTAGTTATACGTGAAAGTAACTCTTAGGAGATCAGGCTGCCATGAGAGCCAACTGCTAACCGTATTATAAGGACCCAAATCAGCTGGTCAGACTGATGTCTAATGTTAATCCCTGCTGCCTAGAGTCTGCTGCTCTAAATTTGTGCTGCTAATACCACTAACTGAAGATTTGGCACACTGTTGTCCCTCTGCTGAAGTTTCCAGTGATGGAGAGTGAAGTGGAGACTCTGTGGGGTGTTCTTACACCCTAATTCCTGTCTCATTTGTAGTTTGATAAACCCTTAGAGAGGGAGATCAGGGCGAGAGGCATAACCCTAGTAGTAATAGGATAAGGGTTTTATAAAGGGGAATTGGTGGTACATATAACTTTGGTTAGTTTTGTTTTGAAACCTGGCTTCGGTCTTTGCTAGAAGTGAACCTCACAATCTGAAAACCCTTTTATCAAAGTACCAATAAAGAAAAAATGAGTACAAGCCAACTTTCACTGATAATGAGTCATGTAAAAGTAGAAACTGTGATTTTTTTTCTATCTGTATTTTTACCTTGTGGTGTTTTCAACGAATATCACAGCAGCTGTCATGTGTCTTTATGGTAAGGTTAATGAGAGAGGACTCCACCACTGCAAGGCTTACAGTACAGTAAGTCATTTCTATCATAATGACTGCAAAAATAGACGTGTTAATTCCTCAGTCCTTCTTGTACCTTCTAGTGTTTAGCAGGCGAGACTTTCTGTAAGCAGAGAGATAATGATGCAGGGATAGTGAGACAGAAAGAGAGAGGCAGGAGTGATTGAAAAGCCGTTGTTCTTCCTCTCCGAGCGGATGGGTAATGGAGCAGAGCTGTGTGAACGTATTATTCTCTCTGGACCTGACAGCGTGAGACTAGACTGACCTCCGGGTTTAGCACACTATTAATGATCACGCCCACACCATGAAAGAGTGGACTATCGCTATACTGCAGTCAATCAAAAGGGTATTTTCTGTTCCTTTCATGCTGAAAACCCCTTTCACAATCAATACCCCAAAGGCTTACTCAATCTCACTGTAAAGCTCCTCCAGGTGGCTTTTAGGGGCAGGTGCAAAGTGCAAGGAAGTGAGTCATCGCTGTGTGAAGGAAGGCATTCAATTTTTTAAAATTTAATCGTTCAGGTTATGGCCTCTGAGCCGGGTGAGTTGCGTGGATGCAGTGACAGCTTCGGTGCTCTAAAAACGTTGTGGTGTGCTTACCCTTTCCCACAAAGCTGAAGCACGTCAGGCTCCGCAGCAAGGAACCAGTGCAGTGGCTGTTCTCTTCAGGCTGCCACCTTGCGTGTTTCAGTGCGATCTCAGATCGACTCGCTCCTGACGTTTGTTATTCATGCTGCTTGTCTCACCAGGACAGGGCTTGGCTGGACATTATCAGGTGTTTCTCAGGGTGCACAAATTTAATCAAGGTTTGTTTTGAAGTCGAGCCGAAGAGCAAAGTGAAGCCTGAGGGCTTTACTTTTTTTTTTTTTCGTCAAGTGCTTTCACATCTAACCTGGTTTCCATAGTAACCCAGTCATTAGAGAGAATATGAGCTCTCTCTGTTTGCTGATATGAATGAACTCATCTGTGGTCGAGGTCCCTTCCACTGAAGACAATACACACAGGTCACAGAGATGTCACAATCATGTTAAGTATGAGGTGTGATGGAAAACCACTATATAGACTTTAATACACCAACAGGAGCACATAGCTTTATTAGGGAGTGTGTGGAAATTATCCTGGACAATGGTAAATTCATTTGTCTGTCATTATTTTAAGATTTATTGCAAAAACAAACTCAGATCAAATAGCCAATATGTCAGTTTAAAAAAAAAATAATACTCTTAACTTTTAACTCACTATCGCTGCCAACAATCATTCCCTCCTTTGCATTAATTAAAATGTATAAAAGTAGATCACAATATGGTTAAGTGTGGCCATGTGTGACACATGCTCAGTTAACTCGTTTATGGCATCAATAACAGTTTATGAAGCAGCTCTTTAGCAGAAACGTGGAAACTAGACTTCCCCATGTTGTTCTATTAACTGAGCAATCCTATTGTACAATTAATTGTGTGCTACATGCCTGGAGCATTTTTTTAAAAAACTCTTCAAGACCAAAATACAACAGCAAAAGTGTCATGTAACAGCATGAACAGCTGTTTTAATGTCGTCTGCAAACGTTAGCATGGACGGCTAACTAGCCTCCAGAGTTTGTTGCTATAAAAATACATTTACTTGAGCACCGTGACCACAAATTCTTGACTATTTTTAACTTGCTGGAGTATATAACAAACTAATGACTTTTTCTACGCTTTATTTGAAAACTAAATATTTTTTGTTTTTGTTTTTGTTTTTAAATGTGTTACATGTTACACACTATCTCAGGTTTTTTGAACCAGGGTTGTACAATAATAACAGCTCTACCTATAAAGCTTCTTTCTAACTTATTTCTATTCTTTTTGCCTGGGTTGCTTTAGCCTGAGTCTTTTAAATGCGACACAATACAAATATAGTATGTTGCTATTATGTATCCTGCAAATGTCTTTTTTTTTTTCCCAGCTGTTTGCCGGAAATTATTTTTTATTCATGACTAAAGCAGTTGTTGATGATTTGCAGCCACGACCGGTGGGAGG
>JAOWBC010001714.1:23097352-23126097 GCA_028566105.1 Hypoplectrus providencianus
ATTTAAATAACATTAACAAACCTCCTGACACAAAAAAGAAACTTGATGAAACACTAAATATTGGTTTGACAACACTCCGTTTTGGACAGAGCAGCGATAGACAGAGATTCGTTTCCATAATTCAGGAGTTATGAGCCTCTGACCCTGAGACGCCTCATCATTGCCCTCGCTCTCAGTCAGTTCGGTAACATGCCATTCCCGCGACCACCTGGCGTGTGGTAGGTCTGCATCCTGCCTGATCCATCATCCTCCACAGCCTTGTCTCACATTGGCCCCATCATTCCTAGGCTAATGAATTTTTACTGTACAGAGAGCTATAAATATTATATCCCATATGAAGTCGTATGATTTGTTTTATATGAGATTTGGAGGAAAAGAATATCATAAACCAGCCGCAGTGAGGATCTCTATAATAACAACTCGTGAGACCTGGGGAGCAGGTGGACTGCATGATGCTATTAAATAATAAACATCTAAAATGGATGACTTCACAAGGGTGGGGAACCTTTATGGATTTGGCCTTTGCTTCCTGCATGCCACTGTATAGATGTTTTAATTCTTAAGACGTACCGCAATAAAACTAACTGGCTGCATTCTGCCGCTTGTAAAAAAACGAAAAACAAAATAACAGCTTAAGCTCATTTTCAGTCTCAGTAATTTTCATCACCAGGGATTTGAAATGGATGTGCTACATCCATTACAGACAGAAGTTATAAACACCCGGTATTGCTTGATGAAAGCTTTTTGCTCCACTCAAAATGCTTCATTGCCCTGAAATATTGCATTGTTAATCATGACGACTAATATGACCAGCAGCCACCCTGTCATGTGCGTAGAGAGGCTGTGAGTGATGGGGAGCGTGTGGGATGATGCTATAGCTTCTTAATGTCTCTGATTAGGTTTAGGAAAAATATGTGGGAGAAACATAATTGAAACGGTAATATGTTTTGGCATGTTCTTAAGAGCCTATTAAAATGTTTGATTGTTTACCAGAGGCTGTGAGGGCAATGCATGTTTAATAGGGTTTGATTGTGAGACGCAATAAATATGTCCACATTGTATAATACTAATATTTTTTATTGTTGCTGTTTTTAGTAGTGGAAGTATTATTTTTGGGAATAAACTCAAGTTGATTTATTTATTTGTTTTTCAGTTTAAATATTAAAATGTTCAATAAAATCATAAGCCAAGTCATTCTTTTTTCATATAAATTGTTGATTAAATACAAGATTTTAGATAATGTTGCATGACGTTAAATCCTCCTGATCTAAGCACTGACTAAAATAATCGATGAATAAGCAGCTCTAATCTGTATGCTAAATTTATGACACTAAAACCAGCAGCTTACTGTTACAAGTTTAGCGTAGAGACTGGAAGCCTGGCTCTGTATAAAGATAATCACATCCACCTACCAGGATTTTTTGTTTAGCCTGTTGATTGATTAAAGTGTGAAAACAATAATTCACCTTAAAGGAGATTATGTATTGGACTATTTTTAACAACTTCAAGCCATTTCCGCTGGTTGTCTTCAAACCTGTCTTGGCCAAGAAAATGCAAAAAGATATATTTGTTAATAATTGAGGTTTAGGAGTGCAGCACAGAGCCAGGCTAGCTCTTTCCCCCTGCCTCCAGTCTTTATGCTAAGCTAACCTGCTGCTTCATATTAATCATAGTGATTAAACTCTTGGCCCAAAGAAGCTAATTAGCTTATTTTCCCAAATGTCAAAATATAACCTCTGTGATATTTTTTTCTTCATATTTAATTTAATTTCCAACAACAAACATCATACCCTGTAGACCCTTCTTACAGTGAAAAAAAGGCTGCCACACAGACTTCTCTGTAGGGGTTAGGCCCTTGGTTTGACCTGACCCTTGGCCTTGGGGCCCCGAATGATGGCAGCAAACAACAAGTCAGCATGAGTAGATGATGCATCCATCACTCCGGCTCTGTTGAATCAACCGAGGCCTGACATTTGGAGCCACGTGCTCAGAAGTCGGTCGCCTCATGATGCATTACAGCTCAGCTGATAACATGAAAAATGGCAAGCAGAAAGCGTTTTATCATGAGGGGAGCCTTATCGGCCTTAAAGGAGCCCCAGCTCTGCTCAACAAAGCAGTTTACCTGCTGAATCCACTCGTGTCTCCTCTATACGTTGGCTTGATCCATCACGTCTTGATAAATGATATTGATTGTACAGATGCAGCTCAGAAGCTCCATACATTGTATATGGCAGTGGCATCAAGTATAAAACTGAAACAAGTGTATATTTACAGAGCAGCAATGAATTAATCATTGATTCATCTTGTTGCCCATATTTTCCTTAAAGCCTTGTGTCATATGTTCACTTCAGCTCCCAAACAAAAACCCATTAAAGCACTTTTCTCTCCTGGAAAATATTCTGGGATGCAGCCTCCAACGCTGAAACTGTCCTTATCGACTTTTTGTGTTGAGGAAACCTAAATTTACACTCTTCTGTACACTGGACAAAAACAGAGTGAAGAGTGCCTTTAGGGCGTTTTGGTATTATATTTGGTGGTGATGTTTTGGGGAAGAGATCAAAGTGTTCAACAGCAACATCAGGTTGTGATGAAAGCTGTGGTTTATAGCTGCAACGTGACTTACAGTAAGAAGCAAAGCCTGAAGGTAATGAAATAAAGGCTTTTAAGCTCTCTGCCACTCATGACTGTCTTGGGTTACATAATATCCTCATATATTTTATTTATTTCCTTGGAAGATAGAAAGTGTAATTAAAGAGCAATTTCATCACCAATTACTTGTAAAGCTGTAAATGTTATTTGTTAATAGGAATGAGGTTTGACAGCATCTTCTGCAATCTGAATCCCTCATCAAATCTTTTCAGGTAATTTGTTTGGAGGGAAATGAAATATCTTTAAAGCTGAAAGATTTGACTGGAAAACAGGGAAATAACAAGCAGATTTTTTTTTTCTCATAATCTAATAGTATTTTTAAGGGAAAAAGCCAGGTGTTCTCCAATTCCAAATTTGCAATTGATTTGCTTCTTCTCTTCGTCCCACTGTAAAAGATTCCCAGCTTGGGGACTGGGACCACTCTGATGGGTCCCCCTCTTAAAATTATAGTAATTACAGTTTTACTACACAGATCAGAAATTGCATCTCCAATCTTTCGTTAAGATACATCCCAATGAACTTATGCCATATTTTTCCTCACACTAGTTCTAAGGATTTCCATCTGCAAAAGATGTAGATTTTGGTACCGACATTGGTTGAGATTTCAAAGCGAGCTTAGCCAATAATAGAAGCAGTTGGAGTTAATACTTAATTAGTATTAGAGTTTATACTGCAGACCACTGATTGTTTAGAGATAATCCTCACCAGCTGGTCACAGGCAACAAGATCTCCAACCTAAATGTCAGAATAGGTCATTTGTCAATACCTCCCATAACAACACATTTCGCAGCTAATGGTACAGAGCAGAGTGCAGCTCATGGTATAGAGCAGCGCGTTCTAAAAATAGCACAAGTAATTGTACATATATGTACAGTTTCTGGTTGTAAAAAATGCTGTCATTTCTGTGAATTTATACGACAAAACCATGACGTTTAGGGCCTTGATAGGATTTTAAAGATGGATAAAATGGTAACTAAAGGCACATAAATGCAGGAAGTGAAGAACTGAAAGGTGACCTGGAAGTTCTGTAACAAGTGAATCATTCCCATTTTACTTTTGGTTTCACACTGGAAAAGAACCCATTCTCCTGGGTGAAAGTCCCCTGTTTTTTCAACCCATCCACCACCCCTACCAACTGCATTGAGTGTGATTTCTTCCATTTAATCTCCTCATCTTGATCAATCATTTCTACCATTAAAGTGATGGAGGACAGTAGTAAACATAAATATGAGTTGTATTTTGCTACCATTTGTTGTCTCTCACATGACATCGTGTAACCACTGTTCCTCTGTCTGGCTGCAGATGCAGTGTCATGTAGAGGATGATATCATCTCAGTTTTTGGCCGTGGTGCTTTTGCAATCATCTGATAATCCCAACTATGATGAGGTGTAATCAGCAGTAAAATCCAAATAGAGAAAATAATCTTCTACTTCACGCATGTTTGATCAAGCAGAGCTGTATACCAATGTGTGGAAACGTGATGTAATTGACCTCTGATTTCACCAATGAAAAAGTCATTGCATTTTTTAAGAGGCAACAAAACTTAACGTTTGTGATCAGAAAGTGAAAATGTTGGACTGTTGGTTGGACAAAAGAACGAATTTTGCTTTCTGACATTTTATAGAACTTTATAGAGAAAATGATGAAATTCTTAGGTTAAAATAAACGATTGTTAGCTACCACCTTTTGTTCTCTTTAAAATGCTGTTTAGTTTCACTTATTATCAGACCTTAAAGGGTGCAGGGATTTCACCACGTTCTGGTCACTCTTCTGTGACATTCATTAACCCTGTCCTGACTTTTGTCTATTTAATCATTGCATCAGCATTAAGTTTTGACATCTTTTAGATTTATCGTGGGGTTCCTGATGTTGAATAATGAGCATCTGTGGGAAAAAAGAGTGGGTTGGTTTGATGTGACCCATCAAACAAACCCTGCCAGACTTTCACCCAGGAGACGAGTGTTCGCATCCTGTTCAAATCCAGTGTAAAACCTAATGTCAGTTTTAAGTAAGGAACTTATTTTCTGTAGCTGCGTACAGCATATATATAAAACAATCTTCATTTAAACTGCATCCAGAAGTTACTTGTAGAGGCAGATTTTTTAAAACCCAAAGCCTGATTTTTCCCCCTAAACCTAACTATGCAGTTTTGTTGCCTTAATGATACTAATTCATTTTGTTTGAATGGATATGGACCCAATCTGTTTTGTTATTTTTCACTCCCCATTGATGTATCACAACCCCAATAGGAAATGCGAATGGATTGCAGCGGTTCAGAAGCAGTGTTTGAACATACCAGCCGAAATGTTCGAGGCAAACTTTTCTTCTGATAACGGTTTTGTAGGTTCTTGCTTTGACACGATGGACAGTTGATGGACAGTTGTCCAGTCCCTTGTTGTTCCCCTGCTTGTTTGCAGCCTTTGATAATCTGCATCAATACTGTGGAACTGATCTATTTCTTCAGTCCACTCTGTCGCTAAGTTAGCTTAAGATAAGTTAGTTAGTTTTTTGCACATCACCAGTGTTAGACTAAAGCAAGAACAGATATTGTGAATAAAAAATTTGAAAAGGGATTTGTTGGTCTTGGAGGTCAATAAATCCGGGATGTGTTTTACTATAATGGAACCTGCTATCAGAACCCCCACTCGCTTAACAGCCATTTGCATTTCAGTGGCAGCTATGCCCTGCAGAGCTTTTTCTCTCTCTAACAATTCAGAGATGCAACATTTGGCCACCTCATAAACAGGATACTCCTCTCAGGTGCTTTATCTTACATTAGCTTCTCCTGCTTCCACTAAACAAGTGCAATCATTGTCAGTGTAGCATATTCTCTTGTTTACAAGAGCAATATTGTTGCTTCTCATGGACGACCGGGGTATTGATCCAGGCCACCGAGCTGTCAAAAATCAGCCCAATTTTATATTGTATTGAAACAAATTGTGCCTGGAGGGGGCCGTCACAGAGCTCGGTATTATCTCAACACACCCTCCATCCGTGCATTCCCAGCTGTGTGATTTAGTGGGTTTATCACACCGCTGTGCACTATTGTTCACATACTAAGCTCCCGCACAGGGACATTTTACAGTCCAGCCTTGGTGAGTGACATTTTAACAAGAAGTCATAAAACATGTCACAGGAGAGAGGAAGGGGAACAAATGCCAGAATCCCTGAATCCTCTCACAAAGAAAAGCAAAACGACCCCTGCGGCTATCCTCATCACACACAATCATGTCAGCGCTGCTCACACACATACACACACTCACATGCATGCATGCACTTGGTCACATGTGCTTTGTAACACATCCAGAGCAGAGCCAGCACACACATCCACACACACACATACACATATATACACAGCCTGCCAGGAAGGGCCACCGGGGTCCAGTCATGGCAGGAGCCAGCAGAAAACTGATAAGGCTGGCTGGATTTGTTTTATTCAGCCTTCTCCCAAAGCTGCTGCTGCTGGAGGGGGAGGGAAAAATATAACTGCACTGTAGGAACAGGTGTAGGGAGGCAAGGGATCCAAGTGAACCGCAGAGATAAACACAAACACTGACAGGATTAAGGCTCAACATAACAGGTTGTGCATTTTGTAGTATATGTTTTCAAGTGTACTTTCTAAAAAGCAAATGAACACATCTGAAGTACTTTAAATCCTTAGTGACAACGTGGCAGACCATGATCAGAATAACACAATTTCCTGGCACTCAGGCTGACATGAGGCACAGGGTATCCTGCTGTATCTCTCCCCCTCTATTAGCCCCAAAGCTCTGGCGCTTCATCAAAGTGTCATGATGCACATTGATCAAACCCAGCAAGAGCGGGGAGGAAGGAAAAAAAAAAAGTGACATAAGCATGTACAAACAGAAGCAGACGGATACACAAATAGAAAACAGGCACAAAGCAATGACCTGACTTAACATTGTGCAGCTGAGTAAGTGTCCTCACCTCTGTCATGCAGGTGGAGTTTTGAACCAAAGGCATTAGATGACTTGTTCAATAATTGATAAAAAGCTGTGGAAAATGACAAGTCAATATCTAACCAATTTTCACCCGGGTTCAGACAGCGGCATAATGGGCAGAGGTGTGTAAGACAGCGGCGGAAAGTGCAGCTGCAGACATCCACTCTTATCAAATATTAACACGGTGCTTCATAAATGATAGAGAAGAGTATGATATAGTCAGAGGGGCTGCCAAAAAACGAGAAGTAGTTTTTATCTCAGCATGTATTATTCAAAAGTAAATATTAGTCAGAGATTACCAGTTGAGAGGTTACAACAGTATTAATGACTGATGAACAAATAAAAAGCCACCGCTGCTCTGCTCTGCATCTGTCTTCCGCATCTGAGAGCACAGCACGGTGCGTCTCACCCTCTCACATCCCCCAACAAACTGACAACCTGCAACCTGCTCCACAACACCTCAGCACAGCAGTGAAATCAAGCCGGGGAAATCAATAGTTAAAAGCGAACAAAGAAGAAAAAAAAGACGCTCAGAGCGTGAGATTTTAACAACTGATTCAATTTGCTGTGACAGCTTTGTACTCACCAGTGACAGTCTCTCACTTTTCCTCTCTTGATCCCCCACTCTCTCTCTCACTTCTCCCTCCCTCTGTTTCTCTTTTTCTCTCTGAGTCTCTTCTTTTTTCCTCTCTCTCCCCCTCCACTCTCTCCTCCCGATCCTCTCCCTTGCTTGCTCCTGAACAGAATGAGCCTCCACTGCACTCAGGAACCCAGTTTCTATGGCAGTGTGAGCAAGCAAGCAAGTCAGCAGGATACTGTAGAGCAAATGTCTGGGGGCAGATCCCTCACTCAGCCCGGCGAACAGTCAAACAAGCTCAATAGCCTCTCACTTCAATCTTGTTGTGCTAAAGCCTCGCAAGCCACTTCAACTTCTGTTGCAGAAAGCACTGTGGAGACTACACATGTTGTGGAGGAGAAAAAAAAAAAGCCCACCAAGGAAATGTTTATTTGCTTCCTAAAAACACAGGCGATGCAGCAAAAGAAAAGAAACATGCATAAGTTGAGGAGCATGAATATACATGAGGACTTCCTCATGAATATCAAAGCTTTTCTTTCAATAGATGTCCAGATAACACATTCAAAGAGTTGTTTTATTTCTATATAGAATGACATTAGGCAAATGCGTCATACGGGATGAAAAGAGACTCTTTTTTTGATGAGCAACACATGCAAGCCTTCGCTTTGTTCTGTGTCAAGAGAGCCGGCGGTAAGCTGCTGTGATGAACACATGTATATCCACACAGTGCTTAAAGAGGCACACACCATTGATTTAATAAGCATGGGAGAAATTGCGCCTTAGTCTGCAGTCCTGACTGTGGTCATGCGACATATTGCAGCACAATCAGTACAATCTTCGAGGGAGAGAAAGGGGTGGGGGAGGAAAGTGCAGCCCCCCAAGTCTTCCCTCTATCTAGATTAGCATCAGTTCCTCAACAGGCTGTAGTCCGCAGAGGATGCTGCTCTGACCAGAGGCTCCGACTGCAGGAGCACCTTGAAATCAATTGGATGAGCAACACTGACAAAATAGATAGAAATTAATTGCATTTGAGGCGCTGCGCACATGTATGAAATGGTGCAGTTGGCAAGGGCTCAAAATTGAAATCCTAGAAAGTGTGTTCTGGATAACGTGAACAGCGCAGCCCTCTCAGCTGAGGGAGCTTATATGCTTTTAGAGTCGCTTATGCATTATGTATTACTACGAAATACTCCTGCAGAATATTTTAAAACTAGATAGGGCAATATGTTGGCTTGTTCTTGACTTGTATTTTCTGAGTAACAAGGACACAGATAAGGTCTGGGGGCTTTTTTTCCACCAAGAAGATCGACAGAAATAAGCAAATCCAAAACATGCATTCTCTATATTGGCCAGCGGGGGGCGACTGCTGATTGTATAGATGCCTGTGAGAAAAAATACCCTACCTTTGACTATATTTATTACCCATGGAAGTGCCTTTCTAATGAGTTTATGTTCTCAATCACCAGTTTCAAGTCTTCTTCAACAAAGCATGATGTAAATAATGGCCCTATTTATGGTGAAATAGATGATAAATCAGGGTATGCTTTGGGCATGGCTACCTTGTGATTGAATAGTCACAACTACAGTGACAACAGTCGACCAGGATAAAGTTTTGGACATTCTGATATTTGGTGGGTTTTTTTTGTTTTTGTTTTTTTAAATGTGTTGCAACGCAGTGTTTTTGTTCCAGACTTTATTACATATTGGGTAGTTTCTTTCCTCAAATCATATTTGAAGACAGCTGGGCTTTACACTCTTGAGCCAAGAAGGAAGACAGATGCAGTTTATGACTCAGGGCTCAGCTAACTCGTCGCTGTCGCTACCAATATTGGCCTCTCAACAATGTTAGGCTGAAAATTTTTTGCATGCATAATAAAATTGGTGGTGAAAGTCTTGCTCCGTCCCGATAGGGCTGTGAGCACAGGAAAAGTCTGCTAGCCTCTAGATGAATTTATTCAGTGTAAAGCACCATAGAATCAAGCTAACTGCAGTAATGTGCAGTCAAGCATGGAGAATAGTCACTTCAAACTAGACAAAGTGATTATTCAGACATTTGCTGTAGATAACTGCAGAAGCATCAGAAGCTAAAAAAACCCCAAATGGGATTCAGGACAGCTGTAGTGCATTGTGTCTGTTGTTTCTCTGTGAGACCCTCTCTGGTTCAAATACAGTCACTTCTCAAAATGCCAAACTCGTATAGTCCACAAACAAATGAGCTATGCTCCCTTCTTTTTTGCAGTCTTTGCGGCAAATGCACCAAAACCACATATGTTTAACAAGAAAGCACTTTTTGCTATAGGAATTATGAAAAGCCCCTTTTAGACTGCAAAAAGTGCCACTATAACCGGTAACGAGCTCCGCTGTTTTTTTACCTGAGGGCAAACATACGGATGCTGCAATGGCTTAATATTGGCATTCATTGACTTGCACCCACAACGAAGTGGGAGGAGAAAGCAGCGGCGTGCAATAGAGCAGTGCGCCGAGCAGCACAGAACAGTATGTATGTGCCGTATGAATCACTGGTGTACCATTGGACTCAAGTAAGAGGGGTGTTTCCTTTCCTTTACCCAGCTGTTGCACAAATAATGAGACATTACATTTTCCATCTATATGGCTCCACCGGTTCACATTGATGCTGCATCGTACAGTTGCCTTTAAATTTATGTAAATTTACATCACAGAGGCATACATATTGGGACTCGAAACAGCAGGTTCAAACATGTTTTGTTGTGTAATTTCATTTTTATTAGATTTATTAAATTTATTTCAGGTTTCAAGTATCATTTTAGGTGCATTTGCAGTGTTGACATGTTTTTTTTTTTTTATTTGTGTGATGTAGAATGAGTACAAAAACTGTTAATGAAATAAGAGATTGGTGTTAGAGATCAACTCCAGTAAAACATGCATCAGTAACCACTTTTGTCTGCCTGATACCAACCCTGGATCAACTTAAAGATTTCATCACCAACCGCTTCCACACACTGCACATCATGTAAGAAGCTTAATGTGATTTTGACTTACAGCTCCGTCCTTTCATTTCTTCAACAATTAAAATCAAATCAAGCATATATAAGCTGAACAACAGCCTCCTTACACACCCAGCCCCCAAAAAAGTCTGATATCAAAGAAGCAGATGCACCCTTAATCCTGTAGTGGAATCACATCACTCAGTGTCCTGTGATGTAGCTGCTGCAAACAGCCTACACAACAATATTCTTTCAACATTAACAATGCATGACGGATAAGAAGCGAGCAGCATGACAATCGGCTGACAGCGGCTGGACAGGCCCTTGATGGGGGTAAGCGGGTGGTTGGTGATACCTCAGCTCGAGGTAAACTGCTGATGAGGTTTAGCCAAACAAATGCCAGAATGTAGCTGAGAACATGAGTGGAAACTGGGGAAAAAAAGCTGTCCCCAAACTTTATTTATCTTGGATTGAGAGATGTAAAGGATGAGATTAATGTGATTTACAGTCAGAGATATCAACTTAAATGTGACATGTTTGACATTTACATCATAATTTTGATTAAACATGGACATTTTGACTGCCAGTTTGGAGCAAGGTTATTGTAGGCCAACTTAACCAAGACCAGTTGATATCACACAAAACATTCTGCATATTCCCAACTACCAAATCCTCACAAATCCTTTTAATCTGACTAATCACAGTGGGATAATTATATGTAAACATTTCATTCTCAGACTTCTCAGAACGTGATTAATTGATTTTCACAGTCACTTTGGTAGTAATGGGAAAACGGTCAACACAACATTGACCAAAGGGGCTGTGGGGAGCAAATTATTGCCTTTTTACACCTGAGAATTCATTTTGAGTCACTCCTCTTTTAGCTTTCTTAAAATGCCTGAAAAATATGTCTCTCTACAATAGCTGCTAAATTTTCCACTACATGTTGAGCTGCTCTATAAAATGGTGAAGACGACCCGAAATTACCCACAAATTGATGCAAGTCACTTGAATAATGCTTCACAGGTACTTTCAGTAAGATTTTCAGACAATTTTTTTGTCAGCAATTAAACATACAATATATTTTTATAGCCTTTATTTCTATCTATTATTATTTTCTCAGTTATCATTTTTAGAATTGGTTTACAGTGTAGTACGCTGCATGTATAATGTATAATAATGTTAATACTGTTATTTATGAAAGCAACCATCTTAGTGCCTTTGCATAGCCATATATGTGAAAATTGGGTGCATAATCTATATTAAAAACAGTGTGTCTACAGTCAATCTAGTTGAAAACATACCTCCGTATTGGCTGTTTTAGATTAGGGCTCTGGTATTTAACACACACATGATGATGTGCAAACAAACAGAGTCAAATCCTGCCTGATTTACAGGCTCTTTTGCATTCTTACGGACAGTCACAAATGAGTATTATGTGTGGAAGGGCCCAGAAGCCAAGGCTTGGCTCAGTCTTCTACCATGAGTGTACAGCATCTGCTCTTCTATGCCTCAAATATGTTGGTATAACTGCTAACCTGTCTATGTTAGAATCAACATAGGTCAGCAAGCTTCCTTATTAGAAATGCAAAGGATTTCAGCAGGGCCAGACCCAGCTGAATGCAGGAAATAGCCCAAGGCAAGCATGATCTGAGGGAGGGAGTAATGAGGGTCATGACATAGCTCAGGGGCCTGGAGCAAAGCTCTCGAGGGCCCACAAGCCTTGTGGTCCAAGTCAACGGGGCCAAGGTCTTAGCTGCTACGGTCCTTGAATCATTCTTTCCCCCACAACATCTGCAATTCTCCAATGTGCTCATTTAGTGGAGGTACTGATTCAGCAGGTGTTCGTTTTAGACTGCACCTGGAGAAAGAATGTGAGTAGAACAAATAGCACATTTACTCTTTCTTATCCCTCTATAACTGATTTCAGGCTGCAGGCAGTGCATTCTCTCTTGGTTGACGATAATGATGAAGATGACATCAAGGGCCACCACAGTGAGGAGAAAAAATGTTATTCATTGTTTAGGTTTGTTTTGCAGAGAAAGTGGTCACCATGGTGCCATTTTACATGCTTGTTGCAACAGAAGAGAGCACAGCGTGGTGAATAAATGGATAAAAGGTGGAATAGCTGCAAAACAGCAGCGACCACTCACAATTGAAAGTCAAACATGCCACCCAAGCCTGAGGAAACTGGGCAACCGGCAGAAACTGATGGAATCTGATTCAGGTTGTCAGGGAGCACAAAAGTTCAAGAACACTTTTGGATAGCTGGATAAAGGTATTCCGCAGTTATCTGAGCATCTGTGGCTGCTAAGTGGATTACGCTGATTAGGGAGCACTGGGGGTAGACGTCTACTCCAGGGGCCACGCTGATAAATAGCTTTGCTCCATAGCACAAGATTTGCTCCACTATAACGGTTAAGAGTGGACCATGGAGAAAACATTTTGCTGAGGTGTGGCAGTCATGATAATCTTTTGTGATCAGACCACAAAGCAGCCAACTACTTACAGTAACTACATACAGTTGTGAGATACTTTTACTCCTCCCTTTGGTATGATACTTTGTATTTTGTTTACTGGTCCACAACAGCTTGGAAAGCCAATACAGTAATATTTAATCCCCTACATTTTTTTTTGACAGCTTAAAGTCCCCTATCACTCAACAACCACTTTTTCTTGTTGTTCCTACAGTTGAATATTTAAGCCTTACTGTGCAGAATGGTGTATGTGCAGGGTTTGACAATAGAAAACTGTTCCACATTCATCTGCTGGAAATGGAAAGTTTCTCTGTGCGAATAGAAAATCTGATTGAAACAGGTACGGGATTTTAGAGTGCAGGACTTCATGCGTAACAAAATAGTTTTACACTGTGGTCTTGCAACTTCAGGTAAAAGTTTTGAATATTTCTCCCATCCCTTTCATGAAGCAGAGTTTTGTACTTTCCCTCCAACATTTTCTATTGTACTTATTCTCAACTATTTACCTGAAGGCTTCTTTTACTGACTATTTGCAGAGTTGGATTTCACACAGAGGACATTTATTTAGTTTCTAAACTACATTTGTTTTGAAATTGATATGAATCCAGTGTTTTGTTTAGCTTTTCAGCTTGTGACCACTTGGGTTGTTGGCAGTTCCACTGAGGTGACTCTTTCCCACTAAGATGGGCTCATTAAAAAACTGCCTCAGGCCAGAATAAAGAAAAATATCCAATATTTTACTAAACAAAACTCAACAGTTAAAAGAAAAGTTAGAATACATATTTGTATTCAAAAAGAGTATTTGTTTTTCTATTTTCCTTAAACATTAATCATTTTATGACTTTCTCAGACTGAACTTTTGACCTGTCAGATCAGCCTTTAAGTTGGGATCCACTGGACTAAACATCCTAAAATGATTTAAAAACCGTAGCTAAAACTAGCACATATGACATTTAAAGGCTGCTTCCACAGTGAAGCATCTGTATTGACAATGAAAATGAATCAGGGTCAACAAGTCACAACCAGTGATGCTACCACTGCTCAGCACGGTGCCTTAAGTCCTGAGTCACAGATTATTGTTTTCACCTTTGGCAGAAGTTAGCAAAACACAACTGTGGAATTTGATAGAAGTTGTTTATTAGCAGCGATGATCCTTTAAGAGAACATGCGTACTTATAAGTTAACCCTAACCTTCACTTACTACATGTTTCCTCACCAGTTCACACTATATTGAATTTAAAAAATAGTTTATATGCTGCATGATAGCGAGTCAAACCTGCAGACCCAACTTGATTCTCCATGACTTCAGAAAACAGTTCAGAAAACTTTCTTCCATTCTCATTTTAAAGTTAAAACTTAAGTTTGTGAAGCAGGAAGGTTGTAAGGTACGGCCTTGACCAGTCAGTGTTGCAGCGTGGGTCTTTTTCTGAACTTCAGTGCAATCAATCCAAGACCTCTTTTCTGTTAATACTTACAAATAGTAGTCATATGGGCTCATTAATGCTTGTAATTGAGTATTACTGCATGAATGTGTTGGTACTTTTACTCAAGTAAAGAATCTAAATACTTCTGATGAGAATGACGAAGAAAATGATCGATTCCTACTAACTTCCTGCCGGAGTGAGTGAAACTGGGTGATGCTATTTCACAGACTGTGTTGCTCAAAGTTCTTGACCTGTGCATGTGTGAGTTGATCTTATCCAGTATTAAACACCGCCTCAGGCCATCAGGATGAAAAAAGGTAGTGCAGCTTGTCACTACTAATGATTTGGTCAGAAAGGAAGGCCTGTTTCTAATTTCATAGCTTAGTTGTTCGATAACAAATTTGCCCTTTTGTGGAGAAATTGCTAAAACTGACTGTTTCCTTGATTTGTTGTATTTTAAAGTCTTGTTTTTGTGGCTTACATGAATGGGAATTGTGCTGCGCAATGGTGTGTGATGGGAAAGTCAAGTCTTCACTACGTGCTGCTACAGAGTGGATACTCAGCTTGGATAAAAAAAAAATAAAAAAAAATCATGACAAAAATAAGACTTAAAGTGTCAGTAAATACATGTTTCATAATACATTGCAGCATTGTAAATGCTAATGTTATCATTTTTTTTCAAGAATCCCCCCAAAACCCTCAGTTCTCCTGCCTCTGGGGGAGCTCAGGTCTTTTTTCGGAGAGCTAAGCCCCCCCGGCCTTCCCATTATTTCGAACACAGAGTTTAGCCATCTTTGATCATTGCTCCCATGATGTTTCTCCGGATGTTTCCCCTGACACCCTTTCTAGGTCAGTGCTCCACTGCAAACCTAAACCTGCATTCTCTGATGTCTGTCTCAAAGAACATTCTGTCCACAAACACATTATAATGTTCAGTCTATTTTGTATGATTCATTTTTTTCTTTTGTTGTAGTTCAGACATTGGGATCCTTCACTGCAAAACCTCATGCACAAGGAAACATAGCCGCCATAATGTACTTGTATGGGAAAGTGCCATATCACAGTGTGTTTTTAAAGTGAAGAAGAGGAGTTGTAACATTTTACCACAAATGTGTTTAAACTATCGCTCAGCAGCTTGTGCGCTTGTACTGCACCGCCTGTGTTTTGTGCCATGTGGAATTGAAACCAGAGCCCTTAATCCTTGTTCACAGACAGACATCCCTGGTACATGCTTCTCTTTTGAGTACTATTAAGAGCCGTACAAATAAAGCTAGATTTGCCTGATTTGAGCACAACTATCGCACCGCTTGTCAGATTTTGACAAAACTTGAAGGTGCGGTTCTTTGTGTTGTTGGGGTGACTTTATTTACCTGTCTTTGCATTTCAAAAGTGTTGGTGTGTGACATATCTAGGCAGACAGCTCTTCTTTTCGGATGCTTGACATGTTCTCTCGCTGCTTGTGAATGTGCACGAAGCAGTGGCCTGAATACATACAGGACCTAACTTCAACAGGGTCAATCCTCACTGGGGTTGCACTCAGCACAATTTCTAATGAACCATACATCAGGCGCCTCATGTCCTCTCAGGCCTCAACAACACATTGGATCTGCTTATGGCCGGTGGCCCAGTGAGAAACTCTAAGTAGAGTTCAAAGGGAACTGAGCTCCGGCTGGAGGGCTGTGTTCCCCGCGGACCGACGCCTTGAGAATAAAAATCTAAATCAAAATCCACTCAGGTATTCGCCAGAGGAGATTTAATACAGCCCCCTGAAATCCTCCCATGCATCAGCAAGGCTGACCTGGAACTCTGCATTAACTTGGAAAGGATGGAAATAAGGTGAAAGCAGAGACTTTAGTCAGGCTGGACTCAGGAGGTGCAGCCATGAGAGCATCAGGGAACAGAGGGCACCTTCTGCTGCTTTCATGGAGGAACAGAGGCGCCTATAGGCTCTCCTGGCTTTCTTGCTACTTTTTTTAAGTATTAAAAAAAAAAAAAAAAAAAACTAACTTGAGTTTCATACGCCTCTGCAAATAAACAAGTGCTTAAATCTTTTACCAGCTAATGCCAAAGAAAATGTTTCAGCATCAAAATATACCTAAAATTACAAAAAATACTCAATGTTTTAAATGTTGCAGCTGGAAAATTTCAGAGACCATTTAATTACTTTTCATAAAACTGCAAAACTCATGAATTTTCCCTTTTTCCCTCTAACATTTTCTCTATTATATCATAATGTATTAATTGATCATAATTCTGGCAATATTGCATTATTAATCTGAATGTAGTGAAGTAAAAAAGTGATTCTTTCCTCTGAATGGTTCTGGATTAAAACACTACTAACAAAACCTCATAAACACTAACAGAGCAGAATTCCTTCAAATTGCTTATTTGCTGTACTTGAGTAAATAAACTTGGTTACTTTCCAATGCAACTGGTTCAGTCATCAGCCCCCTGCGATCCAAATTGGGAAAATCACTTACAGGTAATGAATGGATGGATGCAATCAAGGATGCATTGTTTCCATCCACATTTTAATGCACTATTTGTCACAGAATTCCAGAAAATACAAAAAAAGATATTGCAAAAAAGTTTTTACGTTTGGCTGAGGTGTAAAAGTTGGTGTAGCAATTAAAGGATAATGATGTGAGAAAGTGCAGTAGCAACAGAAATGGTGAATGAATAATGGCGTAAGCTACATGGGGCATGTGATTTTAATGTCCACTGCTGCTTCAGCTCCACTGGAGAGGCGAAAAAGGGCGCGGTGTGTGTGGAGCCATGAAGAGACTGTAACCTTCCTCAAATTAATACATGAGACAAGCATGAATGCCATATTAACATCCTGAAAACTGGGTTAAAATTCAAGCTACATGTGGATAGACACCTGGCTAAAAACAGTATTTATTTCCAGGAATAGCCCTGTTAAAAATAAAGCGCAGAAACACTTTGCCGAGCCACAGAGATATATCAGCTCATGATCAGGTCAGGCAGAAGCCGGATATTACAGGACTTCTCCTTCTAGTGGTTTGAGCAGTCCTGGGAGAGTGTTTCCATTTCCTCCCTCAAACTGACCTGCTCCACTCAGAATGCACGGCAGCTTTCCAACACTGACACATTTTCACTTCAGTCATGGCCAAATGCCACAGGGGCTGTGGCTATAAGAACTCCCTGCTATCGAACGTGTTATCTTTGCCTTATGTAGGGTGTGGGAGGGTCATTACCATGAAGAACCTGTTGGTATGCATGGCCCAGCTCTTGATAGGGGATTCAATCATTGTCAGCCCTAATAACAAAAACGAAACAAACACCCAAAGCTGCACAGAGGACAGCCCATGCACACGCTGGGGGCTGTGAAATATTAACTATGAAAAGCTGCACTAATGCATTATTTTTATATTTATTAATGGGGGTATTCTTAAAGCATCTTTGTGAAGGATTTTTATCATCTTTGTGCCTAATGTTTTGGTGTTAAAGCCCACAGTCTTGGTCCTCGCTCACTGCTTATATCATCTTCTTGTTAGCAGCAGAAGGCACCAAAGAAAGCTGTAAGAGTGAACAAAAACATAGCAACAGGCTGGAAAAACTCCTTCATACCACAAGCCGTGACTCAGCTGAACTTAAATCTTAAAGAAGTGAAATAGCAACCTTCCTGCCTTCAGTTGTCCCACATGGTTTGCGGTGTTCTTCGTACCCCTTCAGTGTTCTCTGCATGTATGTGATTGGTTCTGTATGTTTTTTAATGTTTCCTCTATTTTTTTCTACCTGCCTGCAAGGCAAATTTTCCCCAGGGGACAATAAAGTTAAACGTGAACTTAAACTTGAACAGAAAGCTCATTGTAAAGCCAAACTGAACTCCTTATATAGGACGTTCAAGTCGGACATATGCACTGTTGTTTCAAGTCAACGTGTAGCCCTTCCTCCTCTGCTCAACGACACTAGAAGTGCTCACCCCATGCAGGATTCAACCTTGTTCTGTAATGAGCTTTGTCCGTATGGTGTATGTTTGCCCTGTTATTTTTTTCTCTGTTTCCACCACTTTGTAGCTCCCACAACAATGCATGCTTCCAATGTAGCACCTGGTGGCTATGACCTTATTGAGTCAGACTCTAACACCTGTGGCTGAGAGCTGCAAACCCAGATGCTAGTAGGCTCAAATGCTAGTACCACCAAGCAAAGTAATCAAACATAATGCAAAGGTATCAACACTGACCTTAACCCTCCATAAAGAGGCTAGCCAGGTGTCGACCTATAAGGCTGATAAACATACCGACAGCAGCAAAATGAAGAGTGAAGCCAGAGTCCCTGCAGATACATGCTCCACGGCACCCTTCTGCTGGGTCATAAGTGGTGATTGAGAGGATTATTATTTTTCTATAAGTCTATACATTCTGCCTTTAAAGCATGGGTGCTCAAAGTTGTGATGACAGAGTGGCAATTTGGGGAGATAGGATATGATTGAGGACTGCGCTGAAAAATTGCAGTCAAGAGTTACTTTGCCTAAAAGCACTCACATTGATGACTCTTTCGCTTTGCATAAGTAGCAGGAAAGACTTTGTTAGTGGGCCGCAGTTTGATGCACTTTACAAGTTGCAAGCTTTTCAAAGTGACTGTTATGAAATGAACATTGGAAAGTCAAAATGTCATGCTTACATTTCATGACATTCGCTTCACTTTGAGCAACTATGCTTAGATAAAGATAATACACCTGCCTTTTTGTAATGTTGCACCTAATAAAATAATACAAATGTAAGTAAAAAGTCAAAATAAGTTAATGCTTTCAGAATGAGTGGTTTCATCTATCACCACAGTATGGAGGTAGAAGGGAAGCTGGTCATCATAATATTATCATCTTCAGACTGCTGACTAGATTCAAACCCTCAGGTATGCGAGCGATTTCTGCAGCAATGAAGTGATGATTATATTATGGTAATACAGTAATATGATATGGATCCACTCCTGTAAAGGCTGCTTCAAGCCCGAGGCTACAAACCTCCACTATTCCCCCCCGGCTTTCGTGCAACATTCAGAAACCCATCCACCGTTTGTCGCAGTCTCATGCGGGTGTAGTATCCTGCGCATGTGACACAATGTTTCTGTCATTTGATGATGAAGCTGCGTTTGTCACTTAGCAGCGCCTCCTCCTCTCTATCTCCATCCAAACCTGACTCGTGGGATGCATTAGCGACTGTTTGGTCAGTGCGAGCCGGTGACAGGTGATTAGTTTCCACTGATGATGGCACTCGGCGCTGCCTCACTGTCATGTCACGTGCATGCGTCGCATTCCCAAGATACCCGACTCTGTTCTTAATTACACGCTTGGCTGGGGATTAGCTTGTCATAGAGGGTGGCTGTGATCTACCAGGGGATGAATTACCATCCGTAAAACTTATTTACATAGAGAGATTTCTATGAGTGACCCCCAGGTCATTACTGATAGCTTGTAAATTAGGGTGACTCATTCCTATCACTCTCCTGACATGTTTCACCTGTTGTAATATTAATGCCACACGGGAAGAAATTCACCCAAGACATTTACAACACTGATACACCACCAGTAAGCGATAATGATTAATATTAAAATGATGATAAACCTGCTGATTGATATGCACATCAGCAATTTCACAGATGTGAACACAATTAGTGTTCTGTCTGCAGTATAATGCTAATGAGTCATTTTATGGAACAGGTTTGTTAATTCTTAATGAAGTCCTGATCATTTTCATTTTCCTGAAAATAACAATGAATTTTGCTTTTAATTAACGGGAAACAGTAAAGTTATTTCACTTGGTTGTGTTAAGTTTAAAAAGTGACCGGTATTTCTTAGTTTGACAAGAGAAATGGTATTATTCATTCTTCAAAATTATTGGAAATGTGATTCCTCATAAATGTTGCAACACACGTTTGCCTGTCCTTTGCTTTGTTCAAGTGAAATGTTCAAGTGATATTAATTACAAATCTACTCATTGAACATGGTCAGTATTTTCTCTATAATTATTGCTTATTTCTTTTTAGGATTTTTTTTTTTAGGTAATTTATTCATAGTTTATGGACCTGTAAAAACTAAAATCTAAGGGAACGCTTAAACACTTAAACTGTAGTGACAGAATGTGGGTGTACTGTGTAAGGTAGTGCCTTATGTACATGATGTGAATTAAATATGTTGTTTCAGTTAAACTGTTGATTCATCAAAGGAGAGGAATTCAACATATATTTGGTTTTGAACCAGCGCTGCTTTTGAAATCCAATTTTGATCAATTATCAATTGAAAAACCAAACTGTGACACCACTACTGATTTTCCAGCCCTGAACATAACTGAGCTAGAACTGAAACATAGAGCGCCATAGTTTCACATATGGCACAACCGGCTAAAAAGCTTTTTTGTGTCATTTCTCCTCTGTGAAACGTTACTGACTAATACTAGGTATTTTCTTCTAATTGATTTTAAACACTTATTCTCAGTAAATAGAGTCCTCCTATAAAGCCAGCAAAACTTTAAAAAAAATAAGACTCACAAGCTGGAGCTCAACTGTTTTCTAATCTTATTTATACAGTATGTTCCAGAAAAAGTTCAACTTCCGCTATTTGCATTTACAAACATTATGTGTCACACTGTTTTCCAGGGAAAACCTGCACCTCAGAATGAATGAATTTTAAATAATTCTGTCACAGAACAGAGTCTATATCTGGATATTTATTACTGCATCTAACAGATAAATGAAATATGCAAATGTGGAGGACGCGTCTGTTGATGAATAATGGAACGCGGCCCCCAGTGTGTGTGCATGTACAAGGTGATTATAACTACTTCTTGTCTGGCTGTATGCCAAATATTGAATTCACTCTATATTTTACTGTTGTAAGAGAGTTTTCTCTCCCAAGAACTCTTTTCTCTCCTCTGAACTCTGTTATAAAGTCTAGTGTTGCTCCACTGATGTAATATTGGTGATAAAGATGCAACAGAGATACATGACTCTTTCACGTCTCCAATGTTTCACAGTGAAACCGCGCAGCAATTTTCCACCGGTGGACAAGCTGTAAGGTCATTCCATCAATTCTTGTCAGCTTAGGTAACATCATTTCAGACCAGGCAGCGGCTGCTTAGCAGAGGGCGCTAATATAATCAGAGGATGAAATGTCACAACAGACCTCAAATTGCACACCTCTTTTTCCCAGTTGTTCAGGAAGAAGGAGGTAAAAATCCAATTGCGCCTTTAGTTTTAATGAAACATGATCACCTCGTCGTCCATGGGCTCACATTTGCACACATTGACATGCTAGACACACTTTCCTGTTCCTCCTGGGTTTTGTCATGAGGATGTTATTCAGTTTGTCCTTCCCCCATCTCCCATCCACCCTCATTGTACTTCTTGTGGGTCATGTTACCTCGGGGGATTGTTAATGGCAGTATAAGTGAAAATACAAAATATAGGAAGCAGCAGAGATTCCAGGAAATGGGAATGATATAGTCTGAGCCCACTGAGGGCCTAAGGCACCATATGTTCTAGGTGCACTGTGACTAACACATTTTCTGGCAGCTTACGGATACAAGATTTATAGGCAGATACAAAAGTGAACCGTCCACAACCTAAAAAGAAGTCCACGCATTGTATAATGGACTGTTTTATATATAAAGTGGCGCGTGTCCCCTTTGGCTTAACGGAAAAAAAAAGAAGAAAAACATCTTCAATCAATGTCATAACACAATGGGGCAGGATCCAGTACCCTGTTGGCATCATAGTGTAAAACTATGCAGCGCTGCTTCCATATTGCACCCCTGGTTTGCCCCTTCAGCATTGGTATTTGTATTTAATTTAGCCTTTCATGCGTGCAGCGTCGCTATCTAATTAGTGGATGAAGTTTTAATGTAGTAGACCTCCTCCTCATTATCTTGTCATAGCTCGTGGGTAGTTACAGTTATAGAACAAAGAAAATATCTCGCATCCTTCACCCAGAGGCAACAGATGAAAACACCCTTCTGTTGACTGGACCTTGTGTGTGTTATTCTCACATGCATCAATATGAGGATAACACCACTCTTTCATTAAGTCACTTATATAAACTGCACATATGTTTGAATGGCTTTAGCATAAAATTACATGGGCTATAATCTTCCCTCTGGCGATTAAATATGCACAGGGGAAAAATATCTCTTTATAATACAGCCTGGGTGTTATTTCATTGTATAAAAAAGCAACCAATAAAAAACTTAATAAATGTAGGTACAGTGGAAGAGCACTATGAGTAACAAGGGTGTAATGATTGGGTATCTGGGAGAAAAAGCTGGAATAAAGTATTTCTTTTAATTTTGGGTACCTAAAGACCACAAAACTGGTAAAATAACACATAACCGCTATGAGCAAAAACATGTTTTTATTGTTTATCAGTAAATCCAGAGAACATCTTTGTCAACTAAATGCAGTAGGCTTATGTTCATCCTGAGGAAAACCTTATGATAACACCCTTAATTTATTGCAGGGCTGACTTTCCGTGTGCATATGAAAGTGAAGCAGATCTTTGTGAATCGTGGAACAGATGCAACACTAATTGTTTAAATACCTCGCAGCTTTTTCATTAATCAAACCAGCATTAATTAATTTCTGGCCACTTGGCAGTCAAACAAGCTGTGAACTCAGCACTGACACATTATCACCTCATAAAGTTATCACGGTGAACATGTTAGCAAACAGTTGCCCATTTCTACATCTACAGTGTGAGACTTCATGGTGGTGCAGCGGTTTCGCCTCGCAGCAACAGGGTCAGAGATTCAAATCTGGCTCTCGGCTTCTCCGTGTGGAGTTTTCAGGTCCTCCAGCTTCCTCCTGCAGTCCACACATATGCAGGTCAGGTTTAACAGGTGACTCTGAAATTGCCTGTCGGTGTGAATGTGTTAGCCTGGCGACCTTTCCAGGGTGTTCCCGGCTCTGGCTCAGAGTCAGCGGGGATTGACTTCAGCCCGCTGTGACATTGGTTCAGATAAGCAGTTAAAGATAGTGAGTATCAGACATGGAGCAGCTAATCCCTGATGGCTCATTTCACCATGTGTTATCAAAATAAAATGCATTATATAACCACCAGGATGCAAAGTAATTAAACGCCAAACTAAATGTGACCAAATAACACATGGAATACTTGTTAGGCATAACCAACTATAAGTTACATTAATCTGACAAAATACAGCACTATAAATATAGACTTAGAGTAGTGATAGTTGTTTTTTTGCAATTTGTGAATAGACCTGTAACACTGGTGTATCTCTGAACTTGTTACTGAACTTTTCAAAATATACATTAACTTTTCTCAACACAAATTACAACAATCAGCCTCACAGCTTGTCATACATTCACAAAGAAAAACAAAACAAACATCCAAAATCAAAACTGCCAACCAATCTGGGGACAGAGAGGAACTTATTCTTAATGTTTGGATACAAACATTGTTTTTTTTAAATAGGCAGTAAATGCTCCCAGGCTTGAAAAGCATTTATTTCCTGAGCCCTTTGTTGAGTATGAATGTTTTTCAAGTTCGAAATGTGTCATAACAACTCCATCATTTATAGTACAATGCAGATTTCTACTACATCAAGGTACCAAGGATACAGGCAGAGATGGAGAAACATCAACATTTTTTGTTTTTAGCCACCTGATGAATTTAACTGCATCATGCTCACAATTGTTTTTTTCTCAGCAACATCAGTTCAACTTGCAGGTCCAACCTTGTCTTGCTGGAACAATTCTGTCTTTTTAGTGTTCAGCCACTTTGCGTTATTACCCTCTAAGACTGCACATTAATTTGTGTGATGAAGTGTTTGGGGCCCCACGTTTCATTCTACACCATCAACCCCTAGGAGCGTGACAGGACCGCCGGCCCCCAAAGGCCCCGAAGCTCTCACCGTGACAGACAGCTCAACAGCCATTATGACAAAACGGCTACACCAAGCGAAACCAGTCGGTGAAACTCTGAGACAGAAATTGGAACAAGAGGCTTCGTTAGAAACGAGGAGAATGAGAAGCCCTTGACATCAGTGACACGAGGAAGTCAAATGAGGCAAAACTAAAGTCTAAAAACCCCACGTCTTTTCTTTTTCTAAGCTTCTGCCAAAAAAATGATACCATCTCAGAATGTAGAATAGTAATGGTGGTGTGTGGGCTGTAGTAAAATACCTTTTGCCTTTGTAAAGGTGAAAAACATGAGCCAAAGACCCTATGCAGCACTTTTTAAAAAGTCCAACTTGGGCGATCGTGTAACAAGTGTTCACATGAGACACTTTGCTGTTTACACCTGTGTATTATCCATCTCTGAGTGGTCCAGCTGACCATTAGTTTTCAGATTTCATTACTATCTTCAGCATTACTGGTCTAACTGCCCAGCGCACATCAATTACTTTGGATAACACCAACAACTCAAATCCCTAGTTGCCATCCTGCAATTACGATATGAGTCATGTTGAAACTGTATCATCTTCTCAACTGAGATTTTTTTTCCAGTTATGCCCTCAGGTACACATGAGGACAGATCTGTGTTTACACTATAGAATAGATGTATTTAAATGCGTCCTAGACCACCTCGGCAAGTTTTTTGAGTGACCTGATCACCTTTCACCTATTTCCTTTCCGAAGCACAGAATTACCCCTTTTTCTGCTGTTCTGTTCAGAATCCATCAGCTTGAACGATTAAAGCCATGCATTGATGCCATGTGTCAAGGAGGGCACCAACCCAGGTTTAAAAGCATGAATCGGATCAATATGAACATTCATGTGTTACATAAGAACAAAAGTATCACTTTTACATAAAAAAAAAGTGTGATTGATTGTGTGAACAAAAGACGTAATTTGATGGTTGGCTTGTTTTTAATGACTCCTTGCTACAAAGGAGAAGCCTGTATTTATCTACCTCGGTCTGAAATCAAGGAGCCATTGTTTGAAAGAAGACTTTCTTGTGCTCCACCTCACTATGTAGTGGCTTTAAAAAAATTGTCGTGCAGCTTTAACAAAGGGGATGGCCGGGGATTTTATAGCAAATGGCTAATTATTGTATTTTGATACCAACTTATAGTATAGGGTAGGTAGTAGGGCAGAAGGCAAAGAAAAAACAAAAAAATATTCTCATGCCTCTCATGTCTCTGGTCTCCCGGTGAGGCTCTCACTGCTCTGGTCGCTTGGGGCTTGATTCTTTAATCAATAAACCGATGTTGCTGCTCAATAGCTCAGCAGAGGCCTTGCCCAGCGCTCTGGCCTGAATAACACGCAGCAGGTTTCTACATTACTCATCGCCCTAACACTTCTGCCATTAATGACACTGATGCATTTTGTAGGAGAAAGCCATGCGGTGTGCACTGTCCTGTGAAACAGTGACACAAGGTACAACACAGCGTGGTGCTATCTGCGCCTATTGAGTCCAGGAAGAGGGATTTTTATAATTTATTCATGGAGATGGATTCACATTCAAGGTAGTTCCACAGCTGTTCAACTGGGGAGCAGATAACATCACTGGAAATTAGCACCATCGGGGACGTCCCAGTTGCCATTGAGCTTTAAAATTAAAATGTGGGGGGAGGAAACACCATCAGAGGAAGAGAGATGAAGGCGTTCCTGTTTATAATGCTGTTCACAGACTGCTTACAGAAGAGCTGATTGGTATTCAAGCCGCTGTTTGACTTTTGTCTTTAGCACATTAGCTTTAATGAAAAATGTGTTCCACTTTGCCAGCCATTATTTCCTCCTCCTACTGAGCCAGCTCACTGACCTGACCCTACTCCACCGAATCCGGTTTGAAGCCCCCCTATCATGAAACAAACACATTAGATAATCCTTAAGCTTTGCACCTGTGTTTAAGCAACAAGTGCATTACCTTTAAACAGCAGCTTAAAATTAAAGGACCTGACAGTTACAGGTGCCAAGTAGTCATTGTCAACCATTTCGGGGAAAAAAATGGCTCAAAAATGGAAATTGTCTCAGCAAACAGCAGAATGTGGACACCAAAATGGTCAATTATTGTTGAATTGATTTCATTTAGGTTAGTCCGTGCACCAGTGCATTTACTGGGCTGCACACAGGCATCTGTTTTAGACACAAGGGGGAAGTACATTAAGTTGTTGGGGTGAAAAATTTGACTCAGTGCAGAAAATTGCACAAATTGAATAAACTGACAATAACCAGATGAACCTGAACAAGAAATGAATAGGAAATTTGTGAAGTGTTGGTATCTTTGAGATGGATGGAAAATGATAGTGCAAAGACTGCAACAATACAACATAGACTTTAATAAGAGGTTTCTTTTGGATGCACGTCTATATTCTTACCTCATATATTTTACCTAAATGTCTATTAAAACCAATCAATCTATCAATAAGTCGAGTAGTTCAGGAGAACGCACTTTAATTAATTATGTAAAAAAATATTTTTCCACTTTTATGTTTTTTAAGAACAAATATCTGCTTAGTATCTTCACTACTCAAAATATAAGGTGACTAAAAATGACAACCTTATTTTCAGTTTCAGTGACCTAAAGCTTTTTACTGGTGCCTCCTGGGTTTTAAAAAGTTAGTCCTGAATCATTTTGATGTTCAATCATGATGGTGTTTAAAGGATTTCAGTGAGAATCGTAGGAAATTGTACGAAATGTGACATATGGTCCAGAGCAGTTGTTAAAGCAGCACAATGATGAGCTGAGCAACAAAGATACTTCTTTAATGTTAGGCACCAAAAACACTATGGTTCGTGGAGGCCAGGGCTTGGAAGTAGCATTATGTAATATTAGCTAGCTTGCTATGTCTTGTGTTGCTCCACTTGCTTAGTGCTTGGCTGCATTCATAAATCCCAAGTGGTCCTAGTGGCTTAGATGTGAATTGCATTTGGAATTACAAACTGCTAGGACACTAAAACACAGAAAAATGCCAATTCTATGTAATTTTGCTTAAGGGATGATAAAAAGGATGGAGCACATCCTAAATGTACATCTTGGATGTGTTTTCTTGCCTACCTTTTTTTCAGAGTATGCAAAAAGAAAAAAATACCAAAATGCGTTTTTATTATTCTAATGATTACAACAATAATAGCACAAGCCTGGGAGGACTGGCTTTTGGTCTCTTGATGACAGGCATTTTTCTGAGTCTTATCTTCCACAACAGCAACAGACAGTGTCCATTGTCCTTTTGTGGTCTACAGTGAAATGTTGTATCAATAAAATACAGAGACAGTAGACAGTGGGTATTAATTATTAAAAGGCACAGTGGTTCGGCTGAGGTTCTAATCTCCACAGTGCAGTTAATTTGATGTTCTTGTTTTTCTGTTTTGGATCCAACCTGCAATGCACCATCCGTCCCTGCAAATACCACGGACACAGAGAGTGGATACCAGTGGGAACTAAATGAATGATCTGCTGATGCTAATATCCTCTGCCAGCCAAGGTCCCGTGTAATAAACCTCAAGATGAGAGAAATGCGAGAAATAACGTGGAAAAAAAAGCCTTGTCGATTCAAAGCCCACACACCTGAAGCTGCAGCTGACAATGAAAGAGGAATCTGTAATGAGTGTGAGTGTGTTTATTTGCAGGAGAGGGGGCAGGAGGTGGGTTATAAGTGCATCCAGCCATTCACTAGCTACACAGGCTTAAGGGATATGTTTTGTAACCTGTATCAACACTGGGAGTGAATATCAATATCTGAGGCAGGCAGTTGATCAGTGGGAAATGTTCGCTCAGCAGAGTGTGAGGCGCTGATACCAGCTCTCATTTATCTCACTGAAAAAGTCTTGCGTTGCCATTCACATGCACAGCAGGTGGGTCCGGTGCAGCCTTGATTGGAATACAATCAGCCAACTCAAGATTCAACAAATTGGTCAATAAAGACAATGGGTTTATTATCTCCCAACCGCATCAGGACAGGGGAATTACAGTCCCGGGCTTTCTAATTAGTCATTCTTATTTTATCATAATCGATTCGAGACTAGCGAGGGGATGCACAGCCATCAGCGGGGAGTTTAGAGGGGGGAAATGACTCTGCTGCTGTGAGTCTGATAGTTGCAGATATATTCAAACAGCTGCATGTTTGCAAACCTAATGTGCTCTTTTGAGCTGTCACAGAGGAGAAAATGAGGCAAATTAAAGCAGTGAACTTTTATATTCTTAAATCTCCATAAAACCTGGGATGCAGCACGGCGAAAATATTACAAATAAATAAAAGAATGCAGATGGTGTATATTCCAGAGCAGGAGTTGCACTAGTTGCTAGCTAAGCTTACACCCAGAAAGTTGCATGGTTTAAAGCCCAATTGACCTTCAGTTTCTCCTTTTTTTCCTCAAATCTTCTTAACATGCACAAACGCCTTTTACGTCAAATTGTGGAAATCCATAAATATATAAATATATATAAAATAAAATAAATAAAATATATATATAAAAAAAAAAATAGGATTCATTGATAAGTCAACTGTAGGTGGTGACCAATCAAATTTCATTTTAAATTCTCAGTCGGGGACAGCCCTCATATGTGTATGCTGTAACTACTGATTTATTAGCAAAAGCTCCCTTTATTATTTCAGCTCAACTCCAACAAATTTAACTATAACTAGAAAAAAGCACTCGGAGAGCGCAGACCTCTGCCATGCAGCTCGTGCCCCCCCCCCTTATATTGTGATTCACACCAAAACTTTTACTGTTGCGTGTCTTTTTTATTTATTTTTAACTTTTTTATGTG
>JAOWBC010001714.1:23136701-23149538 GCA_028566105.1 Hypoplectrus providencianus
AGAGGTTTACAAACCAGTGGGTGATGTTATGGTGGTTACGTTACTACTTTCATAATGTAATATTGTATGACTGCTGTAGCATTAGCCAGCCAGTGAAAAGAAGCTCTATCATCAATGAAGTTGTTTACATTGAAAGGAAAACAAACATACAGTGGCATATTGATTACAGTAACTCCAGCAGCACTTCCTCCTGTGTGTATAGTAGATTATTGTAGCAGAGTGCTACTCTTCAGATCTGATGGCGAATGAAGCGGAAAGGATCAATGATGCCTTTGATCTATTCTCTGTGTTTCAGAGAACAATAGAGACGCAGAAGAAAAGCCGTGCTTTGAAAGTTGTAGCGAGGTTTGTAAGGAGCATTTTAATGTTTAATGCAGTATTTTTACTTTCAGTGATTTTAATGCACTATGTAAAGCTGTTTATCTTTTTATATGCTATGCAAAATAACCTTTCCAGATCTAAAAGAAAATGATTTAACATGAATGTTATTTTAGATAGTTTTAACTATTAATAAGCTCTATCATCAGATGAGTTTGTGGCTGATGCATCCACATAAACTGAAAATAACCATCTTTGTGCTTTTCAGTATCTTAATGATTTACACTGACTAGACAGACCAGCGACTTTTGAACAAAATAAATGGAAAAAGTTTTAGATGATGAAACATGACAGCAACCTTTTCTGAAAAATAAAAGAAAAACCTTGCTTGCAGAGTATTCTGATAAGTGGTGCCATCACTAGGTTAAGATAGTGAGTTTTGAGTGAAAGCCTCAACAACTATTGGATAGATCGTCATTTAAGTTGATACAGATATTCATGGTGCCTTGACTTTTTCATCAAGACCAGCAGGTGATTCAAGCTTTCACTTTCCCAGTAAAATATCTTCATATCTACCAGATGGATTGACTCAACATTAGGTTCCTAGATAAATCCTGATGACTTTGGTCATCACTAAAAAGTGCTTCAATAAGTAGTTCTCAGAGTTTTAATAAGATGATCATGTTACTGTGTTTCAATATTTTGCAGTGGGCTGAGATGGAACTATGAAATAACTCACAGTGACATTTTAGAAATGTATTTCGACTTTATACTTTAGCTGTGCATCATCTTGTCACTCATGCTTGTTAAGGCGTACTCTCTAGCCTGAGGTTTGGGAGACGTGCTGTTCTGCCCACCGCAGTGTGTTTACAAGCCGCAGTCAGCCAAAAACTACTCAGTATGGGAGAAAAGACTGAATCCTGATTGTGAGTCATTCCTGTTTGCAGGTGAAAGTCTGGTGAACTGTTTACCGTTGGGTGGCGAATTGGCTCACATGGGGAGGCTGCCAGACAGATTCTGTGGGAAAATATAGCCAGTAAGTGCTTGTTGGAGCCTTTTTGGAATTATTTCAACTTTTTAATGGATGCTTTAATGGCCGAGTGGATGTGGCAATTGAAGCAGGGGCTGGCAGTGTTGGTCTGTTGGTCTGTTGGCCGTGTGTTTGGTTGACCACTTGGATCCAGACTGAAAGATCTCAACAACTAATGGATGGACTGCAGTGCAATTTGCTTCAGATGTTAGTGGTCCCAAAAAGATGAATTATAACTCAATTTGGTTGTCTCCTGACTTTTCCCATAGTGCCACCATGAGGTTGATATTTAGTTTTTTTGTAATTTGAAATAAACTATTGTCTATTATTGATTTCAATATAATTTGGTACATGGTGTCAAGGTGCTGATGGATTGGCAACACATAGTTTTTGATGCTTTTCCAAACATTCATGTGTCCTAAATGATGGATCCTGCTTATTTTGTGGTGGAATGTAACAGTACATTTACTCAAGTAGTGCACTGTTTGTCCCTTTGGTCTTTGATTTTTGTGTTAAGTTTAGAAACAGGCAAAGTAAATTATCACTAATGTGTAGTCCCGTCCTGTTTATTTAGTTAATTTATATGAAGTTATTTTTGAAGGTTAATCTACCTGAGTGCTTCAGTCATCACCTGCCACCAAAAAAAAAAAGGTCTGAGGTCTGATTAGCACCGTGCATTGGAGGAGTGGTGCACATCTTGGATTTAGGTGTATCCTGTCATGTTCTACTGCATGCTGGGTATTAGCCTCAGCTAATCTATAAGTACTCCAGTTAAGTACAAAATGTCTGTAATGATTATCTCCCCTTCGCATACTGTGACTTTTCATATTCTGTGTGGAGGTTTTATCTTCTTCATGAGCCCCTAAAACTCCTGAGGACCTACGTCCTCAGGCTATTTATTTATAGTCCGATAGATCAGTTCGTAATTTAAGATACTTACAGCCTTGTGCTGAGCAGGTGCAGGGACACGGGGCCTGGAGATGATAGAGTAAATGAGCTTGTTTTATTATACAGGAGGAAATGTGATCTAGTCACCACGGCAACTGAACCCAGGGATGCACACAGGCTTCATAAATTAAAGTCAAGGGGTTGTGTGAAAGGAAAACTTCGATGTTTGTTTAGCAATGAGTCAGGAACATGAAGCAAACCCGTCACATACTTCAGGCATCTCACAAAATGTCTCACTGAAGAACATGAACAGGAAATGCCACACAGTGCCGTAGGGCTTAAAATATACATGTTTTTAGAGAGATTCAGTCTGCTACCGAATGTCTGAGACATGTAACTGTAATTCTGACCATCCAAATTGTGTGTAAGTGAGAGAGTCAAATGGCTTGTGTATCCTTTCAGGCATATGCTAAAGTGCTGTAAGAACAATTTAGAGATTTAGCAGCCCTCTGAGCAATAAAAACACAATATAGCCATGCTAAATGTGGGCAAGGTAAATCAGTACCAGAGGTCTTACTGTCCCTTCGTACCTGATATATTCTGCCTAACCTCAGCTTCCCAGAGCATGAAATCATTGGGGCAGAATGATAGGATGTTTGGCTGTGGAGCAGTAGCGTGAGATTTGTTTCTGTGCAGATAAACACAGCTTGACTGTTGTCTCAGCAATTGAGAACACTTTTCTTTTTCAATTTCAAAGTGTGCGTAGCAGAAAATAATTGCACAAGGAGCAAATGCGGTTCAGCAATTCGCCTAATAGCCTTGGATACCTTAGTTATCAGTCTTAAAAATATGGGGAAAGATTTTTGTTTTGATACTGCTTCGCTTTCACAAACAAATTACACCTTTGTTGCTGCGTTTAACAGGACAGTCTCCCAATCACCACAGGTGAGATTCAAAGATAGAGACAATCCGACAAAGAAAAGTCATCAAGGCTAAAACCAGCAACAGAGGGCCAACTACTGTTTTGTCAACATCTTATTATGTACCAAGGTCTCTGTTTACACAACATTTGCAGACTATAATTTACATACAGATAAAAAAAAAACTACTGCCTCTTACAACTAGGAAAATAAAACACATGCTCTGCACCAAATGCTGTTTAGTTAGCTAAAGGTTTAGCAAGTTAGCCAGCTAATGCTTTGCATTTAAATGCAACGTTATTCCTATGAAGGGGCTTGAATGATTGCCTTTTAAATCTTTTCCAGCTTGATTAGTATAATGAACACTTAATAGTTAGCTTTGGGCACCAAAGGCACTTTTTTTTAAGGTTCCACTTTAAAAATTCTGACACCAGGACACCGACACCGGCCTCCTGTTTAATAGAGCTGTAGTTCAGCCCAACCATTAACCCTCACACCAACCTGACAACCAACATGCTTTGTCAAAGGACTAATTTTCATAAGAAATCTTAAAACTGGTTACCCTTTATTATTTTTATTATGGCAACCAATTCTTTGATTGAATCCCGGGACTCTTTATTCAACCTTTTTATGCAAGATTTTTTATTTTATTTTTTTTTTTACAGTGCATGATTAATGTGTACAAGCAGCAATCCAGCAGCCCCCCAGAGCAGGCGGCGCTCTTTGTTTCGCTAATAATCAGTTGAGGTCGTCTTCTGCCCACCAGCACTCAGTAATCTCCATCCATAATAACACAGCTGCCTCAGAAATGTGGCAGGAGGCAGGAGCCCCCAAATCTAAGCGCCTTTGGTGAGAAGGAGGCAAAGCCGCTCTTCGAAAGACAGGCTGCGAGCAACATAAGGCTCTCCAGCCCTCCCAGGGTTTAATGTCTTATTATTTTCCACAGACAGCACCAAAATGAACAGTTTTGTCAGCAGGGACGCTGCTGTGTTGGTGTCACTTCCTGTGTACACACAGCGAGGGAGGTAGCAGGCTGAGAAATGAGGGGAAACTGGAAAAAGTGGCTTTTTCATTATAAGCTGTTCATTTAGTTGGCGTCTTATATCTGAAGATTATTTGGGAGGGTGCTGGTGAGGGATCAGTCATGTACTCAGCAAGAATTAAAAAAGGCTGAGGATTGAAATACACAAACACAAATCCAAATATAGCATTATCCAATTATTTATTTCACTTGCTGTCACAGTTTGAGTGTCACCACAGAGCTGTGGTTCTGTTCCTGTTATAACACTTTGACTTATTGAATTTCAGTTTGACACATTGTTGGATGAGAGCATTTTGTTCATTTTAGCTCAATGAATAATGAGTCCTGGTGACAGGGCTCATTACTGCATGTAATGAGCACCGTTGTGATTTGGTCTTGAGCAGTTCCCAAATATTTTATTTTCATATTCTTCACTAAGTCAAGCCTCAGGTAATGTGAACTAAAGACATATTCTTCTTTAAGGTTCGGCGACTCTCTTCTCCTTCAGATTGACTTTAATTTTTTGCAGACACGTAACATTGCAATGCCAATGTTTTATTCTTGCAATTGGGTTGATTAGTGGTATTGGTTGTTATCCGGCTAATGTATGCAGGCTACAGAGTTGTAAGAGAATAAAGTAGAGATCTTTTTTTTTCCTCGTGTATGAGCTTAAACCAGTTTGATTTAATGAAAAATGGCTGAACTGACATTGTTCATCATGACACACTCTGATAAATTAAAATGTAGTCTACATCAGCAACTTGTCTTGTCCAATGGAGCCATGGTGCTTAAAGTCTTCTTATGTTCCACTCTGGAGCAGCCTCTGGGTCAAATGCAACACCTAATGGTAAAAGTGTATAAACATGACTGGTTGGATATCAAACTACAACCCTAGAACAGGCTAAACAGTCTAATTTTAGCCAACATTATCCCACACAGACTGATCTGAGTGAGTCTTAGAATAAAATACAATGTCTGATGTTGTACTCTGCCTGTCACAAATCTTTGATTCAACCTTTTTTTCACAAGCAGCGACTCCTGGAGCAGACATCATGATGCTGATCTGATCTGAGCTGCAGACCATCAGGCCAGCTTGACTTACAAGTTAGTCATCCAGTTATGACAGAGCCATCCACTTACAATCCAGGTAATGTTACACTGGCACTTATGATGCCAACATTTATATTTGATATTTATTATTTAAAATGAGAGAATGAAATGAACACAATCCACAAGACAATCCATTCAAGTCATCACGTCTTAAGTTAAGTCTAGTCAAGAGTCTTTTATTTCCAAGCCTAAGTCGAGTCTCAAGTCATTTGTTTCCTATCCAGTTATAAGATATCGCAACAGCGACTCGGGTCAACTTGAATCCAAGTCAGTTTGACTCAAATTCACATCTCAAAATGAGCATATTTAAATTTCGAAATATTCCGTTTTCCTTTTATTTATTTAATTTGTGCTTGGCCCCTTTCCGAGCATGACATCTTTGAGGACAGCTGACTCTCTGATTAAAGTGGACTTTGAGTGTACAAAATGATTATGTAGGACAAGATGACTAATGCCCACTCTAACACTCTCATGCTTGGTCACAGTGATAATGAAAATCTTTTTTTGCACATAAGAGAGTAGTTAACATCCTCTGCTATGTTGTTTGACTGTGTCACTCTCTGCCTTGTAGCCCTGGGCCTTCTCGCACTCATGCATAGATTGTGTGACAGCGTGATTAATTGTGTCGTGCATGGAGGCAAACTAAACTAGCAGATGGATATGTGAGGAGTTCTCAGCAGTGGGGGAGAAGTAACTGTTTATTTCGTGTGTGAAAGAGGAGACTGGTATAATGATAAATGAAACCACAGAAACATTTTGCTGATGTCTTAGAAAAAGCCTGTCTAGGAATCTCCAAACAATATATTTTTCAGAAGGATAAACGGCATCTAATCTTCTGTTTATGCACTTTGATGGCCTCTGTAATGACAGCATAAACTATCCTGGTCTTATTCAATTCGAAAGACTGTGAGAAAAGACGTTGGGTGATTTTACTGCAAATGCAAAGAGAAAAGAGAATATTTTGCAAATTCCAGCTATATTTCTCTTAGTGTGCACTCAGCAAATGCAGATGTGCCAACATAGGTAATATCCACAAGTAGTGCCCCACTCATCAGTAGCATATGATTGGATTAGACTGCCGATTATCATGTAGGCTGTGAGCGCCAGGCAAGCAGATAACCATGCGTTCAGAAATTATTAATCACAAAAAACCAACGCTAAAGTGTTTTTTCCCCTGGTGAATGCATCAGCAATGGAAGAAAAAAACCTGCCTTACATATAAGATAAACTATACCATGCAATTGCAAGCACAGCACTGCCAAGACTGATGACTGTGTGCAGAAAATGTGCATGATGAGCGTCTTAGCTACACAGTGCAATTTATGGTTACCAAACACAAACAAAGAAACACATTTCAATCATCTGCATTTCAATCTTATCACTGACATGCTGACAGTTTTTATGATTATGCTCTGCAATTTTGTTGTTTTCTACAATTCGCTGGGCATAAATTGCTCAGCAACCAGAAAGATGACATCCGATAACGATCAAGACTCACAGATGAGTGACCATGAATGCGATGTTGTAATTTTCCAATTTTGTTGTAATCTCACCGGGGCATGTAAACAGCGGCTGGATGAAAAGAAGAGAACGCTTTAAGAACACGGCCTCAATGTGTAATTTGGCATTAAGCATGTTTCAGTGTGAGTCATATAATAACAGTGAAAACCAAACGTTTGACAGGGGATTTGAAGGGGGATTATAAAGCACACGCATAGGGTGATGCCTGATTGAAAGATGCTCTTTATGACATAGTTGACAGCACATGAACAGTTGTAGCAAGGCTGCGACAACATGGAACAACAAATAAAATGCAGCTTGTGTGGATCACCTTTGTGCACGGGGGTGAACATTACACTGATCTCCTTCACTACATGACAAACATTATGGCAGCTGCAAGACATTAAATAGCAAACACAAGCTTCGTGGTGTTGGAAGGGGTGTAAAATGCAGGGTGATGGATTTTACCCTAGGAGCATAATTTCATTGTTATACTAAGATTCACCTCACCAGTGGCAGATTAAAAACAATAAAGGTTACCAGCTGCATGCATCGGGGAACCAGCAAGTAGAAAGTTTTGAAATCCTGTATGGCACTTCATCATGTTTCCTAAAATCCTCATTACTCATTAGTGTTCTGCCTACCATTTTCTTTGGTCGGATTGCACCCCAGAGGGCTCTTCCTTACGTTTTCTCCATTTACATGCACTTATTCATGCACTACATCTTGTTTTATTTTTTTTGGACAGGCACTATTGACATTAATTTGTCACTTTTTCTCCATTTAAGGACACCAAATAGTGCATTACATTGGGTTTTTTTTTTATTGGCAGGGCACCTTAGAGGTAATTAATCATATTTGTCCATTAAATGGCACCCTAAAGTGAACTACCTCTTGTTTCTTTAGACTGGAAAGGCACCCTGGAGGTCAATTCATCAAATTTTCCCCATTTAATGATACCCAGAAAATGCACTATATCTCGTTTTCTTGAGTGTAAGGGCACCCTACATTACTTGATTGCCTTTATTCCATTTAAGGACCCCTGAAGGCGCACTATGTTGCAGTTCTTTACTTGAAGGCCACTTAAGAGGTTGTTTAATCTTGTTTTCTATATTTAAGTCTCCAACCAGCAATAATCATGTGTTCGATCAGCCTCATGGGCTACGATACTGCAACTGCTCAAAGCTACCTTTTCTCTTTTTAATGGTACTCAGTAGTGCACTACATCATGTCTTCTTACCTGGAAGGACACCTCGGAGGACACTCCATCACATTTTCTCAGCTTTAAGGGCTAAATAGATGACATTTTGCCATGTTTTTCATAACATAAGGCCTTCAAGAGCACACTTTTGCTTGAATTATTTAGGTCCCTGTGACTGGCTTACTCCAACAAAACCAGCTTAATTATCAATAAATAAATGGAAAGTAGAGTCCCGGTACAACAACCTTTTAAACGACTGCATGCTGAATACAAATATTCATTGTCTTAGCTTAAATATATATCTGTTCTCAGGTGTATTTGCGAGCGCTGTGGACAATTATAAATAACCCCTGCAAATAAAGACAATAAATAATGCAATTTTGAATGCATGAATAATAAAAGCATGCATGTAAAAATAATTTTTTAAACTTTTATTCATCTAGGGAAAGCTTTGCTGACCAAGCCTCAGCAGCTCATGCCTCTCAGTGTGATACAGTTAAGCACACTAAAGATGAGTTTGTTCAATATTTAACGCCGCCCCTACCAAATGTTTTTTTGCTTTTCCCCGACACCCACATCCACAAATAATACATTTACTTATTCAACAAGCCCAGGGTCCATTATTATCTAGCCCTTCAAAAGCTGTCACCGCATGGAGAGGCACCGCTGTGGAACAATACATTTGGAATTCAATTAACCAAAGCACATCTTGACCTTTGATATCGTACCACAACATAAGAAGGTACTTATTGTCATGTGTTGTATAACTGTGTCCTACATGCAAAACTGTATGTGCAAGCAAGTCAGCTTTGTTTTCAAAGTTGGCCAACTTTTTCTCCCTTCATCAGCAAACCTTTTGTCTGCGGCCCGTCTGCCTTCTCGCTTTCTCTGTGTTCTTCCTCTTTTCTTCTCTCAGACTTCACCCCTCCGTGTCTTATTGATCAAACTTCTTTATCGGAGGTTTCTTTCACTTTCTGTCTCTGGGGAGATGTATTGACATTCAAAGCTGCAGTTTTTCACATCAATAATTTACACAGCAATTTTGCAGTTGTCTTAAATATGCAATGGAGCATCACAACAAATGTTCATAAAGCATCAATGTTATAGATGTAACTCTTTACTGTCCACTTGATATACTGCTGCACCATGAGATGGTTCCATGAAACCAATGGTCGCATGCTTTCATGCTCATATAGCAAGAAATAGTGCAAAAATAGTTCATAATTGAGTGATGGGTTAACTTCTCACAGTGCACAATGGGGACTAATGATAATGTTCCACTTGAATTACCTACATCAATCCTAACAGGTCCTTCGAACAAATGGGTCTTAAACAGGGTCCTTAAACAATTTCAAGGGAATTTCTTCAAAAATTAGAACAATTTATTTGGCTCTTAAATGAACATAGAAGTTTAATGTGACTCATAAGAGTGGCTATTCTGATGATACTGTAGGTTTCCTTTCTCGACAGTTATCTCAACTCTAATAACTAAAATCTTTTTAGATGAAAGTGGAAAATTATCAAATGTCTTTTCGGTTGATAACCACTGCTCCAACCCATATGGCCACGTAGATCATTTGTTCTTCCTTTTTAATATGACCTAAAGAAGCTTAGGATGTGACGGAGCTGTTCAAATGGCTAGAAGTAAAGTCTCATAAATTCAAAAACAAATGTTGACCTTTGGTTTCACAAACACGAACACCAGCTTCCTGGGTTAAAAAAAAGAAAAAAAGAAAATCCTGTTGTGTTTGTCTAACACATCCACCAACCCATCTAGATTGGATTAAGTAATTCTTTATTCTCCATATTGTCATTTTTTCCCTCCGTCACCCCACCTTAGCTTCAACTTACTATGGCCATTAGAGGGCGGTATAGGGTAATTGCTACACAAACATAAGAATGGGCGCTAATGGGCGCTAATAAGCTGCTGTGACCAAACAAATGAGCATTCTTTCCACTGACCATGAGAATCATTATATTTTGAATTACTAATATATTTATTATAACCAGAATCATTTTTTTTCTGAAAAATATTGTTAATGCAAATATTTTGCAAGGGACTGCATCTCATTACTTGCTCCACACTTACACAGCAGTTGGTTTATAATAAACAAATGAATTAGTCAGTAGCTCTTTAAAACAACAGTAACACTGAAACATGCTCTGAATATAATTACAAAGTAATAGCCTGTTGCACCAGCTGTTTCCTGAATCAAATCCAAAGTTACTAAAAGGCTTATTTACACAAGACTACACCAAAACATCAATTACATATTAAGGTACTTATATTACTTGTTACTAAATACTTGCACCTTAACCCAGACTGAAAAGGAAACTGGTGAAATTCAATATGTTTTACACATGCGACTAGTGTAATAATGATGTAAACTTGGGATTTTAAACCCACAGACTTAATATTAAATAATGGATAAATGAGAAGCTGGTGCAACCCAGGCCTGACGCACAGCATGTAAACCTTAAATCTGAGAGCCTGGAGTCACAGCTGTCCTGCTGTAAACTGGCAGCTTCTGCACTGCGAAAATAAAACCCCTCTAAATGTACCATTTTACAGAAGCAAAGTCTGTGCAATTAAGTCATGAGACCCACAAGAACTGTAGTGCCAAGATCTTTTTGCAGTTAATAATCCATAATTAATGAGCAAGATATTATTTTTGTCCTGAGATGTAAGTATGGTTATAACAGAAACACTTTAGAATGTCTCCATCTAGTGACCAAAGGGGGATAAACCTACATTGTCATGCTGAACATGCCTTATGTTCACCCTTTTAAAGTCACCCTTTTACATCATTTATTTATTTTTTTAAGAAATTGCAGTTGATTTTATTTTTGTAACTTTACTGTTTTTGTTCTGTCTCACCACTCTTATCAGACAGTCAAAGTCAGCAGCTAGCTGGTGAATTTAGTGAAACATTAAGCAGCTGTGCAGCCGGAGATTTCCCCCAGGAGAGGACATGTTGCGCGTAAACACACCAGGTGGCCCTGACTATGGCTTGGAGTTTTGTTGCTCTGTGTCTGCTGAATGAGTATAAGCAGCTATTTGCTATATCAGCTTTTTCAGATGAAGATCATATGTCAGTGACAAATTGAAATGAATCATTTTCAGCTGGCAGACCCTCTCCTTTTACCTTTGATCCTCAGTCAGACGACTCAAACATACACTAGGTCTGCACTGTGCTGCTTTCCTCCTGTGCCAAATGTGACTGTAGCTGGAGCCTGGGAGATGTCAGTTAAACATGATCTGCCACAAATTTCCAGACAAAAGAGTGGCTGGCTGCCGGTGAAAAATATCAAAATATTGAATGCTCTTGGAAAGCATGGAAAAATTCAGGATAGAAGGAAAGCTTCCAGGGACCCAACAACAGTTAAAAAAGTCACTATTAACATTAAGGCCTTTATTCTTGAGGCTATCATAAGTTTTTTTTAAATCCTTAATGTGTTTTCTTCCTATTTTTGGAGCAAAACATTGTTTAATAAAATATGATTCATTACAGAATATTTTTTAAATATGCCTGAATAGGGATTTTAAGCAATGAAGACATTAGATTTCATTTTACATTTGAAAGTGACAAGCTAGCTGTTTCTTTTCGCGCTGCTAAGATAACTGTCTACTGGCTTTACTAATGTTTCTGTCAAATTATCTAACTCTGTATATTCTATATCTCACAATATCAATATATTTCTTGCACTTTGTTTTGATTGATTCTCTATCTGCAGAAAAGCAAAATTGTGTATTCCCAAACACTGTTTTTAAAACTGCACTATGTGCGTGTGCGATACATGACCCCAGTGAGGAAGATAACCAACTGCAGTCAGAATTGAGTTATTCAGTCTCAGCGAGGTGGCATGAAATGTCAGACTGAATTGTTCGGAGACCCTTTGTGACCGCCTAATTTGGCAGCTTTTTCCTACAATGTCACTGCGACCCCTGTGGAAGATGTCCGTCAGCAGTTCCCATATGTACACTGCCTGAGGGACACAGTGCGGCTGGAGAAAGTTCAACTGCAGGTCACTGTTAATTGCAGTGCGAAAAGGTACTTCTCCTCCTTATTTTGCATTCTACATTCAAGGCCATTATCCCCTTCCTGCCTCCTCATTATCCCCCACTGAGGGATGAGCCACAAAGGTAGAAAGAAGTACGTACATGTGTCCTTCATGGACTGAATTTTAAGCAGTTAATTGAATTTAAACGGATATTCCCTGTTGGTTTCTTTCTGGTTTAAAGATGCTAAGAATAAGTGATGGATTATTTTATTATTTATATAGAAATCATCTTAATTTTTATTATTTTTTAAAATTAAGGCTGAGACATTACTTTGCCTGTTTAAATGTTCATCATATAACAATGCTTCTCATGAACAAGGTTGATTATGAATACAGCAGGTTGTGAGTGTTCCTTGCTAATATGCTAATATTTATTCTGCAAATGTGGGCAGTGGGAGAAGAAAAATGTTTCATGATGATGCTCTTAATTATAAGATGGAAGAGACACTTGAAGGCATGGAGGAGGACTGCTGGGATTTCATAATTTCGGGCTCAGAGTTTTGAGTTACGAGTTTGTCTCAGTGTTCTCACAGCACTTTTTGCAAATACAGTGTTCACAAGATTATGAGCAAAACACATCAGAAGTTTATGAAAGTCTAAGAAAATGTAAATAAGGAAAGCTTGGTGATGCATCTTGATGGACTGTCCTCTTGAGACACTACAGGTGAATACATTTTCTCACCCATGAGTATGAAGAAAAAAAATAGGGTAAGAACAATAAACTAATAACGATCACCATGATACGTTCCCAGTTAAATACTTAAAGTAAGACGTATGTTTATTTTTT
>JAOWBC010001714.1:23158487-23180987 GCA_028566105.1 Hypoplectrus providencianus
GGACTTGGCTTTTTTTTTTTTGTTTATTTTGAACTGAGGGTAGTCTTTCAAAGACCTTGTATGCTGGGGACTTTTCAGGGAGTTAGCATTTGCCCTCTGTAAACTACTTTCTAAAAAATAAAAAACATCAAACAGTCTTGTATTACACGTTATGAACACTGAACAAACACTTTTCCAAAAGGTAACACGTGTCAATAGGCTCCTATAACTTAAATGAACACTACTAAATATATGGATTATTGCATACTAAAACTGCTACATAAGGAGAACTGTTGCAATTAGTCTCACCTTTATGCTGTTTTGCATTTCCATTTCCATACCCGGTAAGGAAAGGGGATGGTGTCCCTGACTTGCACACCAATCAGCTTGTTATGCTAACCACAGCATATGTTGTAAACAGTGTTAGCTCAAGGTTTCTGTGCAGACCCAGTAGTTTTGATGTACATTATTGCTGCCTGGTATGTAGTCTCCGAGTACATTGGATCTCAAAGCCAAATGTAAACACAGTTTATCATTAATTTTAATATGCATGCTTGGATAGGCAGACCTATCTCCACAACTCAGTGTGAATGACTCTTGCAGATTCACTGTAAAGATTGTCATCTACCAATTTAAGAGACATCACCCACCCCTGCTATGATCAGAGCAGGTCTGTGCTCCTGCAGTCCTTGTGTAAGCTGACTGCAGAAAATTATGACAGGAAGCTGTGTGTTTCAGTCTGCTGCTGTGCTGATGGTGGTGAGGAGGCCAGGGCTCAGCTGGCTCCTTTATCCAAGACCACTCACTTACGCTGACTGACCACAGACACATACCGATGGGAGGGGGCGGCATGTTAGGTGTTCTCCCTAAATCCCTACACTCCACCCACCATGGCTGGAAATGGACACTGCCGGTGTATTTATAGCCCCTGAGCACAAGCGAGCTCTGTATCTTAAACACGGTAGGAAGCTGGAGCTCGAGCCCAACAGAGTCACGCTGAGCTTTGCCGTCGTATGTTCTAGACTTTTGTAGGAAACGTGTCCGGAGTGGCTCATCAGGTAGGAGAAAGAAAAGGCTTTAGGCTTTTTATTTTTAATTCCTTATTAATTTGAATCACTAAGCTGTTACATTGGCAACATATTTGTTTTTTTAGCTATTAACTTTCTTGAATGTTGTTAAACATCATAGTAGCCGTTTCTCAATTCTCCCTATACCTGTATGATTAATTTTTGACAATCGTTAAAATGCTTTTAAAGCTGTCATGTTTTTGTGGGTTATTGACTGGTAAAGCTACTGAAAATAATTGCCTTCTTCTTCAATAATCCTGTAATGATTTGAGTAATATTTTTTGGCAAAAATGCCCAAATTTTATTCCCTCTTTGGGAGGATTCGCTTCTTTTCTTGCTCCTAAGTGACTTAACTAAACCTCAGGGCTTTTAGAAACTGTTGCTGGATGGCTCATGATCCATATCATTATCTTAAATATACATCTTTATTTGAAAGTCCCAGTTTAAGGCTATTCAATGTTTTTCATTTATATGTCTGGAAAAGATCAGTAAATTGTCAAATTGTATTTTGTTGATTTTTAGATGTCGATATAAATCTACCTGTAGCCGTGTAAATATAGCTCACAGGAAAACTTTGTGATAACAGCAAATATCATATAGCCTATTCGTCCAAATAGTTATACATTATGCAAAACATGTGATTTACATCCTTAGAGTATTCAACTATTTTTTACTGTTTTTTTCTGGTCTGTATCTGTTCTAGATGAAAACATTCTGACCACAACCACCTGAAGCTGAGACCCCCAGAGAGAGGAGAGATGGAAAAGCCGGCATTACAGACGCAGCCATCCACCCTGCCTTTTTTTGACACGGCCCATGCCTTCAACCTGCTCCGGGGAATCCATGAACTCCGAGCAGAGCGAAAGTTTTTCGATGTGACTTTGTGTGCTGAGGGCCGTGAGTTCCACTGTCACCGCACAGTGTTGGCCGCGGCCAGTACCTACTTCCGCGCTATGTTCGCAGGGACCTTGAGAGAGAGTGCTATGGACCGGGTAGTTCTACATGAGGTCTCAGCTGAACTTCTAGGCCTGCTGGTGGATTTCTGCTATACGGGACGAGTCACTGTCACGCAGGAGAATGTGGACGTCCTACTGAAGACCGCAGATCTGTTTCAGTTCCCTTCTGTCAAAGAGGCCTGCTGCGCTTTTTTGGAGCAGCGGCTGGATGTTTCCAACTGCTTGGAGATCCAGGACTTTGCAGAGGCTTATGCTTGTAGAGAGCTGGCGTCAAGCGCTCGCCGCTTTGTCCTCAAAAACATAATGGAACTGGCTAAAGCGACAGACTTTGAGCGGTTGCCTTGGAAGCGCCTCCTTGAATTTGTGTCAGATGATGAGCTTTGTGTGGACAAGGAGGAGGCGGTTTATCAAATCGCAGTGCGCTGGGTGAAGGCTGACCTCCAGCGCAGACTGCACTACTGGCCTGAGCTCCTCCAGCAGGTCCGGCTCCCCTTCGTCAGGAGGTTCTTCCTGTTGGCCCATGTGGAGAGCGACCCTCTTGTCTACCTGTCGCCCACCTGCCTCCGCATGGTGAACGAAGCTCGTAGCTTCCAATCCTGCGAGTACGACCGCCACGACAGGCCCTGCCACCGAATGCGACCACGGCCGTCGACAGGACTGGCAGAGATCCTGGTGGTGGTAGGAGGCTGTGACCAGGACTGTGATGAGCTGGTCACAGTGGACTGTTACAACCCCCAGACTGGACAGTGGCGCTACCTGGCTGAGTTCCCTGACCACCTTGGAGGAGGCTACAGCATAGCTGCGCTGGGAAACGATATGTATGTCACAGGTAAGCTACTCACACCTTTTCTAATTACTACAGATATTGAGATCTTACATGAAAACTCAGATTTCAATATAATTTAGAAGGAAAACTGAATTGAAGTCAGTGTGAGTATAAATAATGTATATTCCTTGATGTAGCACAGAGCATAGTGTGTTTTAGTTATAGTTGAGCTTTATCTGGTGTCCCACTAACTGAAGACAAGCCACAGACGTGCAGTGGTTACGGTTGCTGTGTATATCATTCACTGTGGTGTGAATTTCCATTCCCGCTCCTTCATATTATGAAATGGCTGTCTGCAGTGCTTATAAATAAACTGCAGGCTCTTTTTGCTACTGGGTCTCTGTGCGAACAAGGCAGGACATGGTGTGCTGCCAGGACAGCAGTGGTGTTATCATCGTCATCGTCTTTATCGTGTATTCCCTTCAAGAATAATCCTAGACCCCCACTCTGAGCATGTCTCCTGCAAGAAAACAAATTTAGCAGTGTTAGCTCGTTCCCTCGATGACAGAAATAACTGTGGCACATGATTGCATAATGTCAACAGGCAGATTTAGTGTTTATAACCCTTACTGTAATGTTTTTTAAATAAATATATATATCTGGTTATACGTATCTGGTGTCAAGTATGAATTTAAAGAAAGGCACATAAGGATATTCACATCTAGAATGTCATTCAGTCACAAACTGAGCCACTGGAAAGACAGAGAATTGACAACGTGTACAAATATCTCTGTCTAAAATAAATCAATTATTGTAATATAAGTGATGTAATTTTCTGAATTTACCAGACTTTTCTAGCTGTTTTAATATTTCTTAGCCTACGTCCTCATTATAGCCACATTGCAGATGATTATATTTTTTAAAACGGAATTTTGTCAAAAATAAGGTATTTAGTTGAAAATATTGTGATATTTGATTTCCTTCATTTTAGCCCAGGATTTATACGTATCCATATTGATTCTTTAATTGATTTAAAACATATTGCCCAGCCATAATGTAATAAATTCTTCTGGAAGTGATCTGAAATTTCCTGTTGAAGATCCTAAAATGATGATATAATATTTGTAGTAACCCTAACAAAGGTAGAGAATTTGTTGTACATTCCATAACCTGGAAGATTGAAGTGAAATTTTATTTTGCTTTATATTATCTGTCATACACTAAGAAGGAACTAAAGGAAATCTTTGATGCATGTTAACTGTTGAGACAACTTGTCTGTGTCCTCTAGGAGGCTCTGATGGCTCTCGCCTCTACGATGGTGTCTGGCGCTACAAGTCAAGCGTCAACGAGTGGACAGAGGCGTCGCCCATGCTGAAGGCCCGTGAGTACCACAGCTCCTGCGTGCTGAAAGGTCAGCTCTATGTGGTGGCATCTGACAGCACCGAACGTTACGATCAGTCTCTGGACTGCTGGGAGGCTTTACCTGCCATGCTGCACCCCATGGACAACTGCTCCACCACCACATGCAGCGGGCGACTCTACGCCATCGGCTCTCTAACTGGAGAGGACACCATGGCCGTCCAGAGCTATGATGCTGACACCAACCGCTGGACCTTGGTCAACTGTGGACAGCTCCCCCCATGGTCCTTCACGCCAAAAACTGTGACCCTCAAAAGCCTCATCTACTTCATCAGGTGAAGAGAACAGTAATGTCATTTACACATTTAAACAAAATCTTAATAGATTAATTTTCCATCATTTATATGGGAGAAGAAACAGTGATTTCCTTTTAAAGTAGTGGTCCAGGTACACCCCTGTGGTGAAAAGTGAAAGAAAACTACTTTACTTTTAATTCAGTTTTTTTTAGGTTCTTACTTAAGTATTTTACTTAAGTAATTAAATTGTATGTTACCCCTACTCTGCTAGACATCAGAGAGATGACTTCACTACATTTTGGTTACTTGCTTTTGGTTAAGATGAAGTTAAAGAAACATATAACCCCTTTTAACTTATATTTAACAAATATACAAAGATTAGAGACATTATTTTATTATTTTTTAAGAAAAAAACAAATTTATTGATCAAAATCAATTTCACCCTCATCTTTACATCTGCAAAGGATCTGACTATTTGTTCTTCATCTGGTAAACACTGAATAAAAAGGCATGTAGACTATTTCATTTGGTAAGCAGTTATTCTGTTGTTCCAACACAAGAGTGTGCTAGTGTTCTTATGGTCACCTTTCTGCTCAGTTTTCTGCTGAAAAACAAGATGAGAAACAAGATTGTAGAATGAGTTGCTTTTGTTAAATTGAAAATTGGTGTACAAAGTATCTGAATCATGTTATAAAAGTGAATGCAAAAATACATTGTTGTTGCAATAGTGAGTGAGGCGTGACATTTGAAGTAATGATTGTGTTGGCAGCAGCTTGACTTGGGTATGTTTCTATTTGCAGGGATGACTCGGCCGAGGTCGATGTTTATAATCCTCAAAAGAACGAGTGGGACAAAATAAGCCCTATGACCCAGGTTTGTATTTCACATCTTACACTTGTCTGCTAGCATGATATATTCACAATATGTTATGATCTCTAATTGTCTTGACCTGGGAAAAGAGGTGACAACAACATGCAGTAAATTAGAGGATGATCATAAATACTTGTAAAGGTGACAGATGTATAAATATGTTCCTGTGCTGACTTATAGGCAGTCAAGGCTTATCAGATGACTTTAAATATAACATGAGTAATTTAAATCCAAATAAATAATATAAATGACATAGGATGCAAAACAAATGCTGAGTTAATTTGTTTTTCTTTAAAGCCACAAATTAGTTGATAAATTAGGTAAATCCTATTTTATTTTTCCTTTTTCTTTTTATTTCAACTTGTTAGTTGGTCTTGTCACACACTGAATCATTCATTAATTTACTATTTTCCAAACCAAAACATTATTAAGTTTCCTTGTGCTTATATTTTGAGATGTGTGTGTCCATTTATGTCCAGGACAGACATTAATCTACATCATGTATGTGTGTGGTTAAAGAAAAGTGTAAACCTTAATAATTTTAGAGGTCCATTTGAATTAACCATTAATTTATATATTCACTTTTATTTTTACTGGTGAAATGCATAACATTCTTTCCTTTCACTGCCTTGGGGTTCAGTGTATTATAACTTTTGAAATTTACTTAATTTTGTTTCTTTTATCCAGGTCCATGTTGGAGGCAGTGTGGCAGCCTTGGGTGGTAAATTATATGTGTCTGGCGGTTATGATAATACGTTTGAGCTGTCAGATGTGGTGGAAGCGTACGACCCGATCACTCGCTCCTGGACTCTTGCTGGACGACTACCTCAGCCGACCTTCTGGCACGGCAGCGTCAGCATATTCCGGCAGTTCATGCCTCAGGTGTCCAGTGCGTTCGAACCCACTGACTTACCCGAGTCAAACGCCATCCAGCTGCATCGGCACCAGCGTCACCAAGCGCTCCACAATCTCAATAACAATCTCAACCAAAATCAGAACCAGGATGTGAACCCAGCGCACTGAGTTTGGTCCATTTTCAAACTGTTGTCCCTCTTTGAAGCGGTCTGTTGACTGGGTGAACTACAGAAAGACCTGGTGTTTGTCAGTCCCGTATAGATGGAAATGTTTAGGGAAGCTGCTGCCTTCAAATTGAAGGTTAACAAAACCAAATTATTAATCTTCAGGGTCTGGTTAAGCTCTATCAGCACTAGTTTCAGGACTGGTTGTTGCAGCCATGGACATTGGACATGTATTACAGTGTTTTCAGTTACTCTGAGTAGCCTCACTTGAAGGCAGTGACAAGCTGATATCATTTAAATATAGAAACAACTGTGCCCATTTTCTCCTGGAGGGCATTCTGTTTGTTGACCTGAAAGTGAAAGATATAGTTGTGAGAAGAATAGGACAGGTGAGAGAAGGTTGAACTGTGGAACTTTTCTCACCTCCTCACGGCTCAACAGTCATGGCATGAAGTGAATGTGAATGTGAGATTTCCGATATAGAAATAGTTGGAGGCATACTGGCAGCTTCATCCAAAGGATCTTTTCTCTTGTAAACCAAAATTAGTACTTTAAATCCAGCGTAAATATCACCTATGTGTTTTTTGTCCAAGTATTTTTTTCGTTTTCCTTCTTAGTCTTATTCTGGAGTGTGGGTGATGGTAAACTTGGTGATGAACTTCTTAACTGCCAGCCAGTGTCCTAGAGAAGGAAAGAACACCCACTGTCACCACCATTTGTGAGAACCAAAGTTGTATTGGGTGTTTTTCAGCCTATTAGCAACAAAGTGCATCAGCAGGCCCGTTCCGCACTTATGGTCAAATTGGCAAAGCTTGCATGAATAATGCTTTGTTTGTTTTCTAAGGGAAAATTAAGACAGATTTTTTTTTAAACTAATGTATGAAAGCATATTCACTTTAGACCCCTCGTATCTGCAGAGACTCTGCCCTCTGCTTCTGTTTTCTCTTGTTTTTTTTGTTTTTTTTATGTTCAAGTGGTTTCTTGGGATGATCAGCACCTTGAATGTGGTGTTTATAAACCGAAACAGACAAATACAACTCATTTTGTTGTTGGTGTTACAAAAGAAAACACCTCAAGGATGAAGACCAACTAGTTGACTTTCCCATCTAAAATAACATCACACTGCTGCTTCCAGTCCCTAACAGAGCTCAATGTTTCTGCTTGACAGAAAATTAATGTGGATTAGATTTTCTAGTAACCGAAACGCCTCCAATGCCAAAATAATCCTGTTGCCTACAGATTCTCCAATGATGTGCAGAATCTCTTAATAGAGATTAGACATTAGCTGCTACTGGCCTAATACACCCAATTCTCAGTTGCAATGTGGGTAATGTAGGCATCAGTGAAGAAGAAGAAAGTGTGGAATAAACAAGATAATATCTATGGTTCTGCTATATTTAAGAGGCCAATCATAACTCTTTTGTCGTAACAGGATGGAAAGTAAAGTCAATCGTGTACTCTTCATAATTTTTAAGCCAGAGCCAAATATTTGTTCAGAAACAGCAAAAATCTGTTTACATTCCAGACACGACGACAATCACAATTAATATCTAGCATTAAGTAGAATGATGGCTTTGACTTGGTTAAAAGATCTCGTATTTGAAGGTGTGCTGAGTAATCTGTCATTATACTTTGATTTCAGGTTGCATGCAATGTCACTTTTACCGGTTTGATACTCGTGATAATTAGGCATCGCCTTGCATCACTCCTGACCCTTGAACTAAGCTCATCAGCGTTTATAACCACCAGTCGAATGTGCATGAAGAATTTTCTTTATGAGTTGTATTTACGGATGTTTTAGTGTTTTGTATGTTTATTTATGGATATATTTGTGCTGTGGTTGCTTAAGATGTCACCGTCTATCAGTTGCAGCAACAACAATAAGTAACTGTTAGTAAATGTTGGTGATGCGTCGCCAGTAACTGGAAGTGCAAAAGAATCTCAATTTCGTATCATGTATTTTAGCTTTAATGTTTTATGGTACTGGTTTATGCATTGTTTTCTTTGTTTTCATACAAGTTTGTGACGTTGAATCAGTTTTGTAAATACAGTATATTCTTAACCTTATGTACTGTTTGTATAATGTTTACAGTGCGGTGACCATCAATTAAACTGCAGGCAGGAGAGAGTTCATTTTGCTGAGTCACATTTGATGAGCTGTTAGAAGGTTGCTATTACATTTCTTTTAAAAAGTGGATCTTAGCTGCAGCTGAGTGTGAAAATAGTTTCATAAATATCTAGAGGATCTCTGATAAAGCTGAATATTTTAACAAAAAAACAACCTGTGGAGCGTCTTAATTCCAAGTTAAGTGTTCTTATGTGTGTTAACCGTGTGCCATCACTTAGGACCTATGTTTAAGGAGAACATTATAAATGAGGAGGAACAAATTTAAGCATTTAAAGTTTCCTGTGGATGTTTTTCTATTACAACAAAGAAGATTTAGATTAACATTCTGACCAAACCATGTGAAGCCATGACGTCCCCCCACGCCCTCTGTGCAGGTTGGACACAAACACATTATTTGACGCCTGATAAGATGATCCTTTAATAGACTTAACACCAGTGAAATGCTTTTTATTACTGATTTTCTGTCGTCGAGCTGCAGTAGGCACATTGATGAAAGCTAACTAAATAAAACAGGCACAAAAAACAAACATTTCACATTCATGCAGCCTCCACAAGCATGCAGTTCATGACTTAGCAACTAAAAGCATCAGCTGCTCTTCTTTTTCACACTGGAAACTCAGTCGCCAACGACAATGCTGCAGTTTCCTCTTTGGATCTGTAAGGCTGTCACATTCAAGCCTTTCACATTTAGGTGTATTCAGTTTGTAGTGGTCCTCACAGTAGCTTTAACTCAGAGTGGCTTTCTCACAGCTTGCGGTCTTCAGGTCCCACTCTCTGACATATTTTCAACCATCGCCTCCATGCCCATCGTGGACCCATACGCTTCAGTGACCAGCTGTGTTTGCTGCAAGGCTTCTGGCACAGAGAAACGCTCTGCCCCCTCGACTCGTGCCAGGTTCTGGTTGGACACCACCTCCTCAATGGTGCTTGACTCGATCACCACCCTCACGATGCAGCTGGAGCTGAGGCCTGTCTCTGAGTCCTGCTCCAGGTTTGTGGATTCCTGTATGCCGGCGGCTTCTGGGATGTAATCTGCCTCCTCTGCAATCAACGAGTCCTCCACTTCTTTCATTGCATCGCTCTCTCCGGGACTGCCGTCCACATCCTCAACTATCACGTTCCTAAGTTTTCTCTGACGGGGGTTGTAGTTCTCAGTACGTTTGTGGATTTGAATGTGACGTCGCAGGTGTGCCTGGAAGAAGAAGCATGAAGGAAAGTGAGTGTCAGAATCAGTCAATAAATGTATTTGTTGATTGACAAAAAACATCTTTGTCTCATCTATTAGAGCCTGAGGATAAGGCCAGAATCTTCTTTACAATGAAGGTCATTTTGACCATTTAATGCCATCTGACCCAGCCCTATTGTCCACTTTTTTAATAATTAAATTTAAATGCAGTTTAATAAGATGTCAAGAGAAAGGCCAAACAACTGCTTCTCAAGTAGTATATTTTTTTCTTTGTTCCTGTGAAGTGAATATAATATTTTTGGGTGTTGGACTAAAAAAAGTAATTTAACCATTGTTTTTTATTAAAATCTACTGACACTTTTTGACCCAATATCTTTGGATTTTGGATACATCAAAACATCTAAACTGAGAAACTAACAGGGATTGTACATTTAATATTCTAGCACTGCAACACACAGCTACAAAACACATTCAAGCACACTCTGATTTTAACAGCACATACAGACTATATCCCACTAGTCCACTGAACAATGGCTGTACACACTGGCAGCACAGTTTTTGCAGCCTCAGTGGCCTAATGGATAAGGCACTGGCCTCCTAAGCCAGGGATTGTGGGTTCGAGTCCCATCTGAGGTGTGAAGCAGAGAGGTGCAGTGGAAGCATGCTGGGTCCATATCCCAGAGGTAGATGGATTGAAACCAACCTCTGTTACAGCTGTCTTTTCACAAAGATGTAATGATAATGTGACAACAAATGATGAACCAAGATTGTGCATAATTATGCCTACCTGTCTTGTAAACTTGTAGCCACAGTCTATACACTCAAACTTCCTCATGCCCTTGTGGCGGCGCAGGTGAACACGGAGCTGCTCCCTTGCTGATGAAGGCAGAAAATATGAGAAAAATCAGATTAGTAACTCTTTAACTCCGGGGCCTCATTCAATAATCAGCATGTTATTTCTTACCCTTGAAGGTTTTGCCACATATGTGACAACAATGGGGTCGACCCTCCTCGTGCTTGCTGGCCTTGTGGCGGACGAGGGCACCTTTCTCTGTGAAGCGCTGCTCACAGACATCACAGCTGAACGGACGCTCACCAGTGTGTGTCCGGTGGTGTTTATCTAGACTGGCTGGTATTGAAAAGACAGTTTGTATGACTTTAAATTAGATCTCCTCAAAGAACATTTTCAAAACAGTTGAGTAGATGTCTCCATGAGCTGTGTGTCACTTTTAAATTATCTCATCTAGTGTTTTAGGTGTTCACACTGAAGAAGACGGCAGCAGAGCGGGAAGAATGATCATTACCTTGTGTCCTGAAGGTTTTGCCGCAGAGATGACACTGGTAAGGCCTCTCACCGCTGTGTATTCGCAGATGCATGTTAAGGTTGTTCTTCTGGGAGAAGGCATGGCCGCATAAGTTACATACAAAAGGGCGTTCATTTCTGTGAAGCAGAATTTTCACAAGTGAGTCAATGGGAACAAACGCTGTCAAAAGATGTGTTTCCTCTAGTCTGATTATCATGTTCCTCTACCTGTGAATGGCTTTGATATGCATCTGCAGGCCGTTGCGGCTAGACGCCCGGTGGCCACATTCTTCACACACAAAAGGCTTTTCTCCTCGATGTTTGGCTGCTTCGTGCACACGCAGCTCTGTCCGAGTTAAGAAGGTTTTTGGGCACTGAGGACACTAAAAAAAGAACAGAATGAAAATTGTAACGCTTATATACCGTTTTCAAAAGTTGTGCAAGTGCAAGTATAATAACTATATTCTGTAGGTACATCACTGTTGAAACATCTCATTTAACAATCAAGAAAACATACCGCATGTGGTTTGGGATATCCATGGACCTTCATCATGTGAATTGTCAAGTTTTTCTTGTGCATAAACTGTTCAGGACAAGTCGAACACTGAAAATAAAGACACCATGTCAATGATGACCATTCCAAATTTAAAATTATTTTTTGTTTGCTTGATTTGTTGCATTTATAAGGCTGTACCTTGTGCGGCATATTTCCTGTGTGGGACACAACGTGCAACCGTAGCTCGTCTTTTCCATTAAAGGTTGAGGAACACGTCACGCAGGTGTACGTCTGTAATCATAACACAGCACAAACATGTTGACAAAGCAATAGTTGAGTTTTTTGAAGTTGGGCTGTATGAGGTACTTATTCATGGTTAGTATTTGAGAAGGGGCAGCAGATAAACGAAGTGAAGCCACTTAAAAAAAAATCTACATCCGTTAAAGTGTGCGCCAGACAGCCCAGTTTAGATTTATGTAGCAGCATCTGAATCTGATATCTACACTCTTTCAGAGACACCAGAATTCATTGACAAAAGAGTATTACATTTTTACCTTGCAGAACACGATGGTTGCTGCCTTGATCAGTTTGTTTATTTATGTTTTCTGTCTTTGGTAAGTAAAAGCTAATACTTAAAAAAAACACCAAAATCTTGCAGTCGCACAAACATACTTATCAAACAAAGCAGTGGTAGACCAGCAACTCTTGTGTTCTGCGAGGTTAAAATTTATGTTTTTGTCAAAGGAGTCTGGTGTTAAAAAGTAAAGTCAAGATGTTTTATTTATCATTCACTTTGACTGATTTAGATTTTTAGTTGTTTAAAAAAATGTTTTCCTGCTGCAAACAGTGACTATAGACAAGTACCTCATTCAACCTCACTTAAAAGAATGACCTGTGCTATCACTTTAAATGTGCTATGTTCTACCTTTGTATTAAGGAGCCTTTGAGCTGTACTCACTTGTACTTTAGCACAGTCTCTGATCTCATGAAGCAAAAGATTCTCCTTCCTGAAATACCTCTTCCCACATTTAAGGCAGCCAAAGGGTCGCTCACCTGTATGGCGTCTATGAGAAAAACACATCATCGGCTGTTCTTTAAAAGTAATTTAAAGTTAAAACAGTGAAGTCGGATACCTGTTGTGGACTTTAAGGTAGTATTTGCTCTTGAATGATTTGTCACAGATGGGACACTGCACAGAGTCCTTCTTGGAGCCTTCCTCCACAGCCTCTCCATTCTCGTTCTTGACTGTTTTACTCATGGCTTTTCGCTTTCGTGCCGTTGATGTGGATGGGGATACGGAACTGGGCTCTTCAACGGGAACGTATTCCTCATCTGTGTCTTCAGCAACACCGTCAAAATCCCCAACATCTTCTTCTTCTTCTTCTTCTGCTTCCTCCAGTACTTGACCAACACCGTTATCATTCATGGCAATCTGCAAGTTGGTTTCCTACAAATAGTACAAGAAAAGTGTCAGAATTTTGTTAAATTTAAACATTAGCCTTCAATGTTTTAACACTTTTTTATAGACAGATTTTTCTGTTTCTACCTAACCATGTATGAAGTCTCAAAATTAGCAATTACTGATATATTATTTCATACATACACTTGTGTATTTTACCTCAGTTTCTGCAGTTGGCTGCTCTTGGTTTTGGTTCTCCAAAGCAGTACTACTTAGTGTCTCAGTGGTGTTCATTGCAGTCTTCTTGCTGGATTTTTCAGAGGCTGAGATATCTGTGGTGGGGTTCTCATCAGTCACCAGTCGCCTTGGGCCCTTTACCACACGACCAGAGCGGGTGGTGGTGGCGGTGGTGGGTGTGGTGGTGGCACCTAAAGTGGCCCCAGCACTATCAAAGCTGGACTCATCTTTTGCTGCGGTAAGCGAGTACTCTTCTTTAACTGAACATTGACTGTTTGTATCTGACTTTCTAGGTCTGCCTCTTCTCCGCTTTAAAGGTGCAGGATCTACAGAAGTTTCCTTGAACTGCTGACAGAGGGCGAGTGCTTCTGGGACACAAAGGCTGACTGCAGCATCATGCACCTTCTCCAGGTTGTCAGGATCCAGTTTCAGCTCTCCAGTGTAGACAAAGTTCAGGAGCACCTCCAGGCCGTCGGTGGGGCACTCCTGCAGGCAGAACTCCATGCACGGTACAGTGGACATGTTGGACTGTTGGAACAGTTCACTGAAACAGGCGAGGATGTTGCGGTGGGCCAGGTAGACCACCCCGCTTCCCACATTTAACACTGCATCACAAAACCTCCCTACTGCCCTCTGCTGGTTCAGGGAGGACAGGACACGCTGTGCATGGCTGCTCTCTGCTGCAGGCATCTCTGTGCTTTCACTGAAGCCTGCTGCTCGAGAGACACAGGGACAATACAATATATGTTAGTAAAGTAGCTTATTATTCCCTTCCACTTTTGCACCTTGAATAAACAGTTTCAAGCAGCAGTTACATGATATATACAGACTATGCTTGCAACTAACAATTGTTTTAATCGTAATTTGTACCACAATTATTAAATTTCCTTTTCTATGAAATTTTAAATATATGTGAAAATGTGTTGTTTCCCATAGCCCATAATGACGTCTTCAAATTCCTCATTTTATGTGACCATCAGTTCAAAACACAGTGATGTGAGAGAAAAGCAGCTAATATAACATTTAATAAGAAATAAAGGAAACTAGGCACTAGTACTAAAGCAGTTACCAAAACTTCAAAAAAATAGCTGCAGATTAATTTACAGTCAATTGATTAAACAATCACAAATTCATTCATTTTCTTAAGTGATTTACTATTTAAGTCAAAGATATTGATATTGATATTTTTTGTCCAAAATGACAAAGCAAAAGAAACAGCAATTAATAGCTAATAAAATAGGTATTAATTGCATCCCAGACCCTTTTCCTGTTGTACATGGAAAGTCAGTGGAGTCACATTCCTTGCATGTGCTAAGATTTAGCTAACCAATATATACATTGCAATCATAAAAATAAAACAAATCATGTAACAATATGGTGCGGATTGTTAACACACAATGTCTAAAGTAAAAAAAAAAAAGTAAACAACACGTATCTTATATATGTATGAGAAGTAATATACATAGAATCATAATATATGACAACACCTCTGATTTCAAGGCTAATTATGATATTTTTTTAAATACCAATGTTAGCATTAGATAATGCCAGTATTTCCTGATCTGTGGTAAAAAATAAAAAAGAAAAGAAAAGAAAAGAAAAAGAAGAGAGCTATCCAAAATTTTGAGCTAAACTTTTTTACTCTTTATATGTCAACAAGGTGATGCAAGAATTAAATCAAATTTTCTGAAAGTGTAAATTAAGACTTAAAAATTAAGATTTGTTGAGGTAATGTCTCATTTTTTCATTTCCATATTAAAACATGGCAATTCAGAAAACTTGAAATACAAATAATAATACCTTTTTGTAAGCAGTAAATATATTTCATGGAAATATTTATCATATTTTTTACCCTATTCACTTGTAGCCTTATGTCTCCCCTTAAGCGAACTAAGTTCGATTTTGAAAAAGATAGCTATCACATTTCGTGTCTAACCTAATGAAATAAACTTTTTCTAGTATATTTTCCTTGAATTATCATTATTCTACTGGTTGAAAGAGCCTTTCTTGAAATTATTGCAAACCCCTAGCTACCTACGCAGCTCGACGTTTATTTTCTAGCACATATTTTAAGACGCTCCCTTAGCATGTTACGCACCCGACTGCTGCATACAGAGACTAACGTCTGCAGTATCGATGAAAGCTGATTATTAATCTCTCATATTGTTGAAAAGATGCACCCGCTTCAGATTTTACTGTAAATGAGTGAAAAACGAAGCAAAGCCGCTGTAGCACCTTGTTTTCGTTTCTTGTAGGCCCTTAAAAACTGCAAAAGGAAGGGGATGTGACGTTGTTTGTGCAATCGAACTCCGGGAAATATTTTTTTTGTCCATTAATAAACATCCTCGCGCAACCCAGTTACAATAAATTAGCTACAAATATAATGATCAGCGTTTGCTACATTGCCTTATAGTAATTTTATTAGTTTGATAACAAGCTCGACAATGTGTAATAATTTTCACTTAAAACGTAAACGTTAATAACACAACTCCGAGTCAAACCATAGTCGACCAACCCAGACGCGGCGTCTGTTTGTGGCTCACACATGTAGAGCTATCCTGTTAGCTGTAGTTACAGTTGGCCAGCTCCTTGGCTACACATTAAACAACTCCAAACAACCTAAACCATCAGTTTAATAACACCATTTAAGGTCATCTTTAGATTTCTGCGTTGTTGTTTTTTTCACAAGCGGGGGGTAAGTTTTCTCAATCTAAATGCAACAATATGAGGTAGCATTTAGCATAGCTGTCAGTTGTTTCAGGGTTGTGATGGGTTACGTTAGCTCAGGTAACTTCACGCCGAGTTTAAAAATGTATTTTGTCTGACAGCGGGCTCCTGTTTATAGTGGATTGGTGTTAATTATTACTTCTTCACATGTGGAGAAACGAAGTATATTATAAGAAGTGTATAGATAACGTTAACGCATTAGCACAGTTAGCCTAGCTTTCAATTGCTATTTAACTGCTATAAAATAACGCGTTATGTCTAACGTTAATATGTTTTGAGATAAATAATGTTATCGCAAATGGTGGGAATAACCATTCCATAAAGTTAGCGTTGCATTCACTCAAATACTTTAAGTACAATTTTGGGCTAGTTCTATTTCAGTATTTTCCATTTCCTGCTGCTTTGTACTTCCACTCCACTTCAATTCTCTTGTGCTTTTTAATCCAGTACATTTATTTAAGAACTTACTTTAATTGGCTACTTTTCTGACCCAGACTAATAATTCAACACGTAATCAACAAATAAAATCATGACATGATCTAGCCTATTATTATTGGTAAAGATAACATTTCATTGGTCTTCGAAACAATAATAAATTATATTTTTATTTTATTTTATTGAAACATCTTGTATTACTTTTACTTCAAACACAGTACTTTTGCACTGTAGTATTGTTAGTTTTACTAAAAGATCTGAGGACGTGCATCCCTGGTTATTGCTGCATTAATTAGCCTATTTTTATTTATTGCAGGGTTTTTTATGTTCACAGAGACACCTGTCCTTTTTACATGCTAATTTGCTTGCCTCTTTCTCTTCACAGACTCACCCCTTATGTTATTCATCAGCAGCCACATGAATAACTGTTAATTACAGAATCATGAAGGTGAACAAAACCACACAAGGTAAATCTGCTAAATCTCAGAAGTGGAAGGATGTGAGAGGCAAGCGATGCAGGCCTCCCATCAGTTCCTCAGAGCTCAACTCGAGCCCTGTCATGGCAAGGATGGCAAAGGAGCGCCAGGCGTCTATAAAGAAAAAGCCTTCTGTGAAGAGACTGAAGAATAAGGCAAAGGCTGTTTCTAAACCCCCCAAAAACTCTCCTCAGCCTGAAATTAAGAAATCTCACACCCAGGCTAATGGAAGGTCAGCATTTACAATGGACAATGATTCAAATGACTCACAGGACTGGAAGGAGTATTCCCAGTCCATTCAGAAGAACGGTGTGGAGACTTCGTGTAATGTGGAATTTGTAACTCAAGGCAGGCTGGAGGGACAGTCTCTCCATTACTGTGCAGAGAGAGATGATCAGCAGAACCATGCAGTACTTGTCATGGAGAAAGATCAGGTATGTTTCCATACATTTTGGTAAAAATCTGGCAATGTCACGAACGAATTTTCAGCCATCTTCGCCCTTTTTTATGACTGAGCATTTCATTACTCTACTGCAGACCCTGTGTTTTCGTGGGAAGTGCTTTTTGACCTGTCTATACGGTCGGGTAGAAGTGATGGGGTTCACCATTGAAGAAGGCCAGCAGTCTTATCCACTCTTCTCCCCTGCATCACATTGTCCACTGACCATCAGAGCAGTGGAAAGCCCAGCTCAAACCAGAGATGACAGAACGGAGGCTTCGGCCATCTTTCAGAAGTACCTGCCAGGAGGTAATCGTATACATGCTGGGCTATTATATTATTAGAGAGCACAATGCCTTGCTGCTTATTAGGGAAAGGTTGTACTGTTTGAACAACTGTATGTCTCTCTGCCTTAAAACCCCTTCAAATTTATATTTTGCAGCCTCACGGAAGAAGTTGCTAAAAAGGATTACACCAAAGTCATCCATCATCCTGCTGGAGCCCATGGAGACGCCTCTAACACGGTTTCTGTCAAGCTTCACAGAGCTCAGTGAATTGTTCAACCCCACAATGGTAAGTCAACTGATATTAAGCTACTGGTGTTAAGGTTCTGTCATAAGAAATTAAACTGTATTGAATGTAAGATTGACCTTGATTCAAGAGATGAGAACATAATTCATGCATAGGTTAATGTTTAAGTAATTTGAAAATGTTATAACAAGCACCCCCCACCCCACTTTGTATGCAGAGTGAACTCATGTCAGCTGTTCTTGACACTCCACTCAATGGGTTGGGTGTGATTCCTCTGGCCAAGAACATTGAAGGCTTGAAAATGTCCAACACCTACAGAGATGCTCTGAACATGGTTGTCAGTGCCTGCAGAGGTAAGCTACTTTCAGACATCCACCTTGTTATGTCAGTGTAATTCTGATTTGTGTAAAATGTTTAATGCGCAGAGAGAGATAAAAGCGACTTGTCCGCCTGATTAAGATCAAATTTTTCAGAAAGTATGTGCAAGCATTTAAACTGATGTCTGAACAACAGAAGCCATCATTATCTCATCATGGCTGTAAAGACAGTAACACTCACACTTGACCCTGCCTTGGTGAATTGCTGTACATATCTGTTTATTTAAAGGGGATATGGATGGTTGTGCTGTTATCTTTGTTTGTGGGACCAAGAATGTGGGCAAGTCAACGTTCATCCGGACCCTCATCAATACCTTACTAAATCAGTAAGTTCACATCTCTAAATATATATATTCGATATCTACTGATATTTGAAAAAAAAACATTTCTCCATTTCTTTGCTAGACTTGTACTAGTGGTGTAATCCCTTTTAATATGATTTTGTGCAGCATATTATTTGCATCCCTTTATGTTACATCAGTAATTGTAGACTTTGTCCTTCATCTTGCAGAGATCATTACTTCATCTTTATATATAAAAGTATTATCATCAATCATTATATGCTCAATGTTTTTTGATAGAAAACTAAGTGCGTTTCTATGTGTTTGTGTCTCTGTGTGTAGCACTACCAGTGTAGATTATTTGGAAGGTGACCTCGGTCAAACAGAGTTCACTCCCCCTGGTTGCCTTTCTTTGTCGACTGTCAGAGAACCTCTCCTGGGTATGTGTTTATCCTTTTGTTACTCTGAGTACATTAATACAGCATAATCTGAGGACATAAATGTTCATGGAATTGTTCCACATTTCAGGAAATGCTGACTGGCTTTTCTGGCCTTGCTCTGTGCAGCTGTAACAAAACAGCCCATGAGCACCTGTAGAGCTCACAGATGAGCATGACGTGTTTGTTTGAGCCTTAAATTTGAACTAAAACAATGAAAATTTAACTTGTTATTGTTAAACTGTTATTTGATTGTAGCTTCATATTTATCGTAAAGTCATTCAAGTGGTGTCAATCTTGTCATCTTGCGCTTCAGACGAAAGCAAATAAAAGAATCCTGCAAAATGTTGAACTATTCCTTAAATATTACTCAGAACTGTATTTTTTACTATTCATGTTTTTTATATGTTAAATGGGATTAAGAGACTTACTCTAAGTTATTTTTCAGGTCCTCCTTTCTCACATCAGTACACACCAGACCACATGATCTACTATGGTAGCACATCATGCGAGACGGACTTAGAACGCTACCTGGAATCTCTTAAGTCCTTGTGGCGTAGACGCTCCCCGAGCAGAGAGACCCCTGTTGTTATTAACACCATGGGCTGGGTCAAAGGTCAGCTAGGGCCATCCTCTGTAACAGAATACGAAGAACTTTAAATTAACTCACTGTAAACAGTGTGTGAACATGTTCTTGTGTGGGGTTTTCCACAGGATTTGGATTTCAGCTGCTTGTGGACATGATCCGCTTCTTCCCAGTCTCACATGTCGTCCAGCTCGGTCATGGCGGTATCCTGCAGTGTCCCGCCCTCACGCCTGAATTCCTGAGGGCGGCACAAGGTTACCAGACGCACCCACCTGCCCAGACTGCTCTGGACGAGTTTACGGAGAGCCACATTCCCCCCAGAAGTTACACTCACTTTATTGTACAATCAGAGTTCGAAGGCGTGGCACGCCAAGGAACAGCGTAAGTACATCAATTCCTGCCGGCTGTTGAAATTAACATGTAAAAACGTTCAGAATTACATCATCTTCTGTGGTATGCATTGTATTTGACAGGAGACACCAGCGCACTAATGAGCAGAGAGAGCTGTCTTTGCTGGCCTATCTGAGTCAGCTGCAGTCTCCTGAACCTGGACCAATTAGGCCTCTGCACAGCCTCACACCATATCAGGTACACAGTAGTGATGCTGCAGCAGTCTTCTTCATTTGAGTCCCAGTTTTATTATTATTATCTTGGAAAATTAGTTGAATTTACAGGTTAACAGAAAGGGGTTTTAATTAAGTGGTGTCACGTTGAAAGAAGTTATCAAGTGTCTGTATTGTCATGTCTTACCTTTCAAAGAAGTAATTTGGAATTTGGAAAATGTGCTTGTTTGCTGACTTGCTGAAAGTTAGATTAGAAATGAAATGATGCCTTGTGTTTGGTGTAAATTTTCAATCAGCTTAGCTCAAATTCTGGCTCTAGAAAAATTAAGCTAGTCAGAGCTTCATTCATTAATACCTATCTATTCTCCCTGTTCCACAGGTGCCCCACACAGCAGTGGCTTTTGGAGTGATCCACGCCGAGGTCATGCCCAGTCACATGTTTTATGCTGCCAATGCCAGTCTGGTGGGACTCTGCTGCCTGGGAGAGAAAGTGGCAAGCAGGGGAGGCCCTGTGCTGCTGTCACAGGCTCCCATCTGCCCATGTGTGGGCTTCGGTACGTATCCTGTCAGACCTCCTTTAAACTGACTTTGGCTTCACTTTGTTAATGTTTTGGGTCCCACAGATTTTTTTCTTACTGATTGCTTTACAGTAAGGAACAATATTAACTTAGATTTATATTAATAACTTATATTATGAGTAGGGTGACTAGGGATGTCCCAATTAAATCCGTCTGTTGTATCTTTACTAGTTACTTTTCTTAACCATAAACTGGACACAATTGATTAATAACCTTAAATTACTCTAAAGCATGATAATTATATCAAATATGTAAATTTTCATGTTTTCCATTTTATGTAGACTGTACATGAATAAATATTTATTTTGTTTGCCTAAAAGTTTCTCATAAAGAACTGATTGTTATGTTTCTGAATGGCTGTTACACCTCTGATGAACAAACTGTAAGAAAACTCCAATAACAATATTCCATTTCCATCAAACATTTTCTTTGTGGATCATGTTCATAGTCAATACTCACAATCAAAACTAAACAAACATTCATTTAATATATTAAGGTACAAAACGGTGTCATGTGTGCCTCTTTGAGCTGAACCTGAACCAGAACATTAAAGTTAAGGTGATGGCGGTGGCGGTCTAATGTTTTCCAGGTGTGCTCCGTGGTATCGACATGGCGCGGGGTCTGTACTTTTTGGTCACGCCTGTCGATCCATCCGTCCTCCGTAAGGTCAACTGTCTCCTTTTGGGAGCGATTTCACTGCCCTCATGCATCCTCACAACACAGGTCAGCAGACATTACATGATACAGATGATGTAACTGAAATGACATATTCACCTTGCTTTGGCATGCAATATTACGTATAACTGTAATTTCTACCATAACTCATGGTACATTTGTCTCTGTTTCAGCCTGGCTTTGAAGGAGAGATGCCCTACGTGACCACAGATTACAGTTTTGATCTCACTGGTGCGGGGAAGCTGCGAGTTTTTAAGGGAATGACGAGACCTAGTCAGATGGGAATGCAGTGACATTTTCTACAGACCATCGGCTTATTGCCTTTCACACTTATTGACTGGTATTTGCGCCAAACCAGTCAGCATTGGCCTTTGAATGTACAGAACTGAGGTTTAGCTGTGCAGACAGAATCACAGACTCTGCAGCAGGACACAGCTGTCTGCTGGTGGACCTCCTGCTGTATGTACACTTGATGGCGCTGTGAAGGAGATTCTGTGTAATCTCTTGTCACATGGACAATAATAATCACACTTTGTACTTAAAGCTCTTGTTTGATGTCTCTTCTCTGTTTAGTTGGTATTCCAACACTGCAAATCAATACACAAACCTGACAGATATTAAATGAAAAACAACTTTGGGTCAGACTTTGTAGTTTTCTTGTTTTCGGGTTCTGTTTTAGAGCAATGCTGATATTTCTTTGATGGTCATGGAGTCATTCATCAATGTAGATTTCAACCCGAAAATGGCTTTTAAACCAATTTAACACAGTATGCAGTTAAGTAACTGATTTATACAGTAGTTTGTTCATTTGTGACAGTTTTATTATTAGATAAAATGCCCACTGCCAAGACTTTAGAGGTTTTTCTGCTTACATTAAACATTCAAGGAAAGAACAGGGCAGAGCTAACGAGGGACCTTTCATGTCACATTTTCTGTGAATCTGAAGCCTGTTTTGTCAGTTTTGTGCTTTAACGCCAGTCAAGGTTTTACAGAAGTGGCTCTATTTTTATTGATGGCTAACTGCTTTAACTGCTGTACATTTAGTATTCCACTATTTAGTGTTTCAGGGACACAAAGGTGTTCCTACACTCGTAGATCAATCAGTACGTTTTCGAAATGCAACATGTTGACGTTTCTTATGTCATCCTATGACGGATATAAAGGATAAAAATGAAAGACTATTTTGTCTCCTGGTGCTACCTTTTGGACCTCAAGGGGGCAGCAAATGTATATTGAGATTTTGTTCTGAACGACAGCAGATGTTCCTTTAGAAAAAGTCATACAGGCAGTAATAAATACTGTCAAGACACTGGCCTATAATAATGAATATCTTT
>JAOWBC010001714.1:23225652-23253049 GCA_028566105.1 Hypoplectrus providencianus
GTCGGGTTTGATGAGAGAAATGATAATGTGTGTGTAACTGTTTTGCAGGGAGCGTAAAACAGGGGGGATGAAGCTGGTGAAAAAGAAGCCACGGAGACGACACACTGATGTGAGTGATCGTACACACACACACACGGGCTGCAGCCAGGGTGCAGCGTAAAAAGTCCCCTCATGAAACAGCAGTTTCACTTCTGTTCCTGGAAAGTCTACAGCTTTATCGGCCAAGAGGGGACGTTTTGACCCTTATTTTGTGACTCTGAGTTATTTGTCCAAGCACCCGTTGAACAAATCTTTAGTCATCAACACATGCAGAGAGTTATGCAATATAAGAGCAGCCACCATAGCTCTCTGCAACCTTAATGAAACCTAATGGTATCTCCCAGGCTGCTCTGTGTCTGAGTCAGGCAGTGCAGTGAGAAGGAGCCCCCCTGTGGATCTGCTGAGAGCACACACACAGCAGAGCCCAGCCACACCTGTGTAAACTAACAGTGAGTCTGTTCCCCCTGCAGGACCCCAGTAAGGAGTGCTTCAGCCTTAAGTTTGATCTCAACGTGGACATAAACACTGAAATTGTACCTGCGATGAAAAAGAAGACGCTGAGGTAAGAAGGGAATATGAGCAGCGCCGTCACATGTGTAACAAGGGTTTGAAATTTATCTTTTCCTGTGTGTGTTGTCAGGGAGGTTCTCGGTCCAGTGTTTGAGAGGAACGGCATCGAGCTGTCCCGGGTCGACTTGTTCCTGGATCAGTCCAACACGCCGCTGTCTCTCAACTTTGAGGCCTACCGTTTTGGAGGACACTACCTCAAAGTCAAAGGTAAAAACACAGAACATGAGTCCTACTCGAACACCAGCAGAGTCATGCTTGCAGTAACGCCCTTTTCTCTGTCTGATTTTTTTTGTGAATATGTACTTTGCTGATTATTGCAGATGATTTCTGCAGGGACCCAGTTTTTAGATGAGCTGTGGCTATAGCCCCCCGAAATAAACACCCACCTAAAAATCACCAATTTCAGTTCAAGTGAATGCTGTATTTTCTGGGGGGTTTTCTCAGTTTTACCTTTCTGTCAGGCTTTACTTTATAGTGGGGAACTGAAGTTGTTACTTCCATTTATTTCAGTTCTCTTCAAAGCCGCCCGACTCCTTTGCAATAAACATAAATTTAACATTGCAGAACATTGTGAGAGCAGTTTCTTCTGAAATGTTGAGAGTGTTATGAATCAACTTTCCATATTTCAAAATGAAACTGCTCCCAGAAACAGAAGTTGCTCAGAACCATATTTATGTCATTAATGCACCAGTGACACATAATCATTTGAATAGTTTGTTTTTATGATAAAATGATATTATTTGCCGAGAAAACAAACACTTTTAAGCACTTTTTTTTGCGCAGTTGATTTTTGCTGTGAATGTTCACCCACTGACACTTTTTCTTAAAACCAACAACATTGCCGCTAGCAGCTGAGTCATGTCTGCTGTTTCCAGTTTATTTCTAATTCAGTCGTGATTATCATTCAGTTATTGGACATTTGTGAAAGAAACGTTGCACAACTGATGTTTCACTTTGTTCATAGAAAACAGTCACTCTTTCTGCGCAGTACTTTGGTGTGTTTTAGACGTCACGCCATTCTTATCCGTGTGCCTTTAACAATGACTGAGCAGGACAGATGGCGGAGGCCGGTTTCCTCTCACACCCGTCCTCCTGACTCGGAGGAAAAAGGAGTGGACTGTACGCTTAGAAGAAATCAGAGCGACGAGGAAAAAGCCTGTGGTCTGCTCAATGCTTTTCCAGAAGTGTCATTAAGATTCCCATGAATCTTAATAACACAGGAGCAGCATGATGACTCTGCCAGCTTTCTTTCCCATGATGCCTCAGTGGAAAGTGCCTCTGCTCTGCGATCGCTGCAGTTACACTTGCTGCAGTTTTATGGATCAAAGGCCCATTTAAGCCGTCCATAAAAGAGATCTTATGCCATGACTAATTGCTATTCTTTTGAAATTGTCACCCTCCCGACTCGGACCTCTTGACCGCAGTCTGGAGTTACATGCAGTCTGAGAGACAGAGGTCAGCGGCAAACAGTCCACAGCTGTTTGGTCACATGGTTAGAGCGATGACAGGTTTTCATGTAGACTACGACTGAGAAACTTCATTGTTAACACACAATTGCTTTATTTGTAATTTCATTATTATAACAGACATTACAGCAGCTATAAACAGTATTTTATAAATTAAAAAAGGATAACATCCACTTGTATGTGACAGGTAGGAAACAATTAGAACCTGACTGCAGTTTCTCCTGCTGAAACAGAGTTTTGCAGGTGGTTTGAATTATTTCCTTGATAATGATCGTAAAGAGTTTGACTTCATTGAACAAACCAAGTCCAAACTTTGGGAGTGATGCTCACTTTGAAATCAATGAATAAAGCACAAAGTGAACGAGAAGATTTTGTTAATCATACAGATTATAAATGAAGTAACAGACATCAGACCAAACCAGAATTTAATTTTTACTTTATGAAGCTGAGCTAACGTCGACCATGTACTAACTTAGTTCAGGGTAAAATATAATGATAACTTCTTGGTGCCAGCAGAAGAACCTTTGCATATAATTTAAATATAATCGCACTGTGCTATAAATAGGCTTTGCATTTTCTCTGAGCACACCTTTATGATCATGCCATTTTTCCCCTTCCTTGTTTCTCCTCTTTTCATTCAGCGCGGCTCGGCGATGAGCTGAAGGTGGAGCAGGGTGTGAAGGACTTGCGGTCGCTCAGTCTGCCCAACATGAAGCCCTCTGGAAGCCAGAGCCCCTACATCCTCACCCCGGGCAGCGAGAGGGTGGAGCACAGCTCTCTGGGACGCAGAGAGAGCGTGGATCTGCTGGTGAGTTGCATGCGGCCGAACAGGATCGTGGTATCACTTCTAACCGCCTCTCAAACCAAACACACAAACACAGACACACCCAGTGGCTCGCACTGTTTGGCCACACCTTTTACTGTTTCCCATAACCTCAGTCCCAGGATGCTTTGGGACACTGGTAATCCCATCATGACCTCACTGTGTTGCATTACCTTTATCTGCCCAGTTGAACCCTGGGAATGTATTTTTGGATTTCCGCTTCAGTCTTCTGCCAGCTGTGTGTGTCTTGTGTGTGAACGCTCGTGTACGTGCATGGCGAGTCGACCCCGGAGTCCGGCGCGATGACGAGTTCACTCTGCCACTTCAGCACTCCCTGTCGCTACGGGAAGTGGCTGTTTGCTGCTGATGATAGATGCTGAGAGGCTGATGGAGGCCTGCAGGATTTTGGCAGACAGTCATTGGGTTCATGTTGTGGCACATAGAGTTATTTAACAGTCTTAGCTTGACTCTTTGGATAAGTTATATTAATAATACACATTGACCAAAACTTACCTCAGTTGTTTTGTGAAAATGTCCCTCATGAATTCCCAAAGCCGACTGCAGCAATTTTATTGTTTGCAATTCCAAGCCCCCTTTTTTCTGTTTACCTTTACTGCATATTCAGTTCACAGTGATAATAGTAGCATCCGTATTATTGTTTAATTTGAGGCTAATTGGGGCCATTTGGGAAGTTGATTGCAGCTAAAATTAAGCTCCTATACTTACTGATCACCTTCTGATTTGGCTGGTTGAAGTGACTTGCTGCTAACAGATTTTATCCGCTGTAGCAAGCTAGCTTAAAAGATCCATGATTGAAGAGGCTCTCTCCTTCAAATGACTTGTTTTAAATCAAAACCCTGTAAAAGCAGTCTGCTACTGTTTGTCTTGGATTAGCAAATTATCGCACTAACTTTTATTTAAATCACAGAACAAGAATTGGGAATACCAGAGCTGACGTATGGTTTCTAAACTGTGATTAAGCATCACTGTTTAGTCTTTTGAAAATCACAGCATGATGGTCGAACAGCAAAATAAAAATTAAAAAAAAGATTTAATTTTTAAGAAATTGTATCATATTTGTCACCATGAAAAAAGTTTAATAGGATGATGGATTCGGAGAAATGCAACACCTATAATTAAGACATTACCAATTAATATGATAACAAACTTCTCTGCTCTAATCCACACGTGTGAACTCCTCGTTCTGGTGTTAGCTCGGCTTACCTTGTGCTCTGCTACGTGCTCCAAACAAGTCACTGGTTGTCAAACAGCCTTGAGGCGAGTCTAGACCCACTTATTGCTTTAATTGTGTGTGTGCGTTTGTGCGCCCAGTGTAAACAGACCTGATGTCATCGTTGCTCTGGGCTGGGAAACAGGTAGAGGCTCGGTCAAAGCGTTTTACTGCCATCTGTGGCTGTAAGTCACCAACATTAGTCATCAGGCGGAGACATAAACACTGGAGGTTGCTGAGGAAAGCAGAGTTTTAGTCATGCAGCATTTAACCTCCCGTTGCTGAGCGTATATTGTTTTGTTTGTGCTATTAAACTGCTGAAGCTGTAACTCCTCTCAGGGAATGCCAGCATGCGCACGCAGCAGGTAACAGCGTGTCGGTTTCAGTGACAGTGAGTGAGGAGGGTGGTTTCAGTGGTGCGTGCAGCCCTCAGGGGGGCAGTGATGTGCTGCTAGTGGAGCTCTACTGTCACATCTGCCAGAAAACATGGAGCTTCTGACTGCTGGTGCTGCTGCAGGGTTACACACTTTTCTGTAGAGATGCAACAATCAGTTAATTCATCAATTTGTCAACATAGGATCCATTTGCAGCGATGTGTGAGCAGAGTTTGATGTCAGCAAACTGTTTTCACAATCAAAGTTTCTTCATGCTCCACTTAAATCTGGAGCTTAAGACGTGTACCTGCAGGATTGTGTGACATCACGCCGAGTTTGAAGCCAGTCCTGGTCCAATTTACAGCTTACACAAATGTGAGAAAGAACATTTCAGTGAAGTAAGAGGCCTATTACGACAGAAAACTGCAATTTAACTCTTGCAATAAACACATTTCACATGTTTGTGGATCTGGAGTTTATATTGAGAGAGAAGGAGAAGATGCATTTTTTTTTTAATTTGTGAAAAAGTAATAGCAGATACAGATTATTATTCACAGCAAAGAATATGTTGTAAATTCTTTGCAGCTTCCTGGGGTGGTTATAAGACATATTAAATGAAAATACACAATAAATAACATACAAAGTTCAAACAATAATGGACTTGCAAAGGTAAAAGTATTTTGCCTTCATCACAAACTGAATCCATTCCTATGAAATGAAAACCTGCATCTGAAGGTTCTTGGAAATAGTTTGGAAATACCTGGTATGGATCAAATAATTGATGGCTTAACTGAGAGAATATTCAGCAGACTGATCAGTGATGCAGCCTCACATTCCCGTTTCTGTCTTTGTGAAACTATGTGGTAAGGATGACTCATAAATTATTTCAATGTTGGATCCAAATAAGAGTCTCCTGCCATGGAACCGAAGCTCGCTGAAGTCTGTTGGATACTTTTGTCTTTAACAGACTCGACAGCAGAAACCCTGTGATCCGTGTTGGGTGCCAGCCCATATTTTATGAAAGCTATTTGGAGGACAAAAGCTCTACTTGGACATGCGGGCACTGAGTGCGGTCTTTGAGTTTCTATGGCAGCAGCTTTGGCACTCGCCATAAAATGCATGCGTGCTCGCTTTTTATGGAATCGAGGTCTTTGCGCAGAGAAGTTTAGATATTTGCCCGGTGACCGGATTCACGGCCTTGGCAGGGCAGCTGCTTGTGCCAGGCTTCAGAGGAAACGGAGCCAAGTCCTGTCCTTTTCTGTTCAGAGTTTCTCTTTTGTCTAAACGGGGTATTTCAGGTTTATTATCGCGTGCATGTTACATTTTATAGGCTCTGGCAGCATTGTGATAGGCTGCAGAGAGCTTTGATGATCCAGATTGATGATTTTACAACGGGGCGCCTCGGCCAGGCTTTCTGATTGGCCGGAGACACATTCCAGCCTCGCTGATAGTTCCCACAAATCACCTCTAACCCTTACAATATCAGCGGCGTATCAGCTGATCAAAAACAAGTTCAACTTTTAACCCGCTTGGCTCAGTGTGAGATTAGGAAAACAGTACAAAGTATAACTTTAAAAGAAAGAAAATGGAAATTCTCAGTTAATTTAAATTAAACACAAACTACAGTCTGAAAGTTGGGATCCCCCCCTCTGTTGACACTGCGACTCATTTTACCTGTTTGCAAGGCTGGAGTCACTGATCCCCGGGGTCGCTGCTCAGGATGCTTTTGGTCCATATGCAGAGCAATGTGACATCAGATTGGAGCAAAAAACAAAACTTTTTACACATGGGACATGGAAAAACATGGGAAATACGTGCATTTGTGTTTCAGTATCACAGCAGCTTTCGGGAACACTCACACACACACACTCAGTTCAGACTTGTCTTCCTTTTTCCTGAAAAAGGAAACCGCAAGTTTTACAGTCGTCATAAAGATAACTCAAAGTACAGTTCGGTACATTGATAGTCCCTCACTGGCAGCTTTTTATATAACTCTTGGCCATCAGTTGCCATAGCAGCCTGAACACAACACGAAGGTGGCGGGCCAAGTCTGCCGCTCTGTCTCAAGTTAAATACATTAAAACCCGACAGGGTAAAGTGTTTAAACTATTCGATCCAGAGATCACATTGCAGTTGGATGGTTTTGCCTTTCCCAGGGAGTTAATGTCGGGTAATGGATCCTCCACATGTGTGTGAGTGCTCAGGCGCCCCATAATGCACTTCACCATCACAGCAGGGACAACCCTATATACTTCATTATAGAGAGGAAACCTCAATGCTTGTGTCTGATTTCTGATTTTATTTTTAATTTATAGTCTAGTTAAGTTTTTTTTATTTTTTTATTTAGGTGACTTGTTGTATTGGATTTGACATTGAAACTAAAAAAGGTCTGATCGAAAAATATGTTAGTTTTGCACAAAATATATGATGGTGTCAATCCTCAGTGATTCTCAAAGTTTTCCTAATTTGCTCATTTGTTTTATGTAGAATAAACTGAATGTTTTTGCCTTTTGTATTCTGGTTTGTAAAAGCAGAATATTTCCTCACATCGGGTTTAGTTTTAGAAAACTAAAAGAAAATGTGTGTTTTTTCCCCCCACCATTTTCTTTCTCACATCTTGTGCATCAAAAGATAACCTGATGAATCGAGTGTTATCTGCAGATAAATGGATCATGAAGGTAGCTGTGACATGAAGCCGGACTGTAGGTCAGAAACCTGAAAAGAGAAGAAGCCCCTGGCTTTGCCTCGGGGCCGGATGGGTTTGTTAAGTAATAAACAGCAGAGGCAGATAATGTTGTTTCATAATAGACGAGAACAAAAGCCCAAGAATTCCCTGAGGGCTGAAGACACTCGTGACGTAGACAGAAAACATTTCAGCTGGCGAGACAGTGAAAGGAGTGTCAAGCGTCTCGTCTTCTTACTGTAAACATACGGATGTGTTTTCTTCCCCATAGAGGGATTTCAGGCGGCTTTGAATCATACTGTATTCATGCGGCACATACAATGCAGTCAGTGTGCTCAGCGCCGGAAGGAGGAAGATGTTTAGCAGAAGCAATTGTCATTATTTATTTCCTCTTTCAAACTGGGTCACTGAATGTTTCTGCCCCGTCTGCATTACACAACCGTGGAAGGCAATGTGTGGAGATTGGTCCTCAGCCAGACTATCACATCCAACAGCCAGCTCTTGTCTCACTATCGGGCCTCTCTGATAGCTCACAATGGGGACAATTGTCGATCAACAAAGAGCCACTTTGAATGACAAAGGTTGAATCAGCGGCGGTCACATGGGGCTGCATTGAACCGAGCATGAGGTGTTCTTTACAACAGTCAGTATAGTTTGTTAATAGAGTGAGAAGTGTCTGTGATTGGCTTGATAAGGCCTTTGGCATAAACATTAGAGTTTGCTTTCAACTGTGCAAGACGCTTAATTTAATCCTGGGATAGTTTGTAGAGTAATAACTCACAGAAACCTTAATCTTGATAATAAGATAATGATTCTTTTCACTGTTCTTTCACCTACAGATATTATAAAATGTCAGAAAATAGTAAAAAAAAAAAAAATCCAGACTGATGTCTTTAAATGTCTTGTTTTGTCAGTGAATAACCCAAATATATTCAATTTAATATGAAATAAAGGTAGAGAAAAGAAAAATATTGCATGTAAAATTGCTTGAACAGTTTTCAGACTGAATGTATTATTTTTCAAGTACAAAATATTCTCAGGTTTCAGTTGATCTAATGTGTGAATTAGCTACATTTCTTACATTTATATTATTGCAGACTTAATAGTTTTGATTATTGGTTGGACCTTACTGAGGCTCTAATTATTTTGATCTAATATCAGAATATTGAAACGCTTTTCTAGTTGCTCGTTTGCAGCTTGTCCAGTCTGTGTGTCTGAAGGGTTCAGATGACTTGTGTATTTTGGCACACACTCTAATTAAACTAATTATACAAGGCACTGGGAGGCTATTATACATTTCCCATATGGTGTGGGAGGAGCTACATGCTGAGGAGGTGTGTGTGTGTGCTGGAAAGGTGTGTGTGTGTATGTGTGTGGGAAGACAAAGAACTTCCTCCGATGCCCAAAGGTGGAGATTACTCCAGGCTAAACACACACCTTTTTATGATTGTTGTTTGTGTGACCGTTGGCCTGCAGCTCTCAGTACCTGCAGGATCAGGTGGCAGTGAAGTGGCTGCAATGCTTCACTTTGCTCTGGAATATTTCCTGGAAATGGATTCTTCCTGACTGGAATTACCTCCGTAGTTTTTCTTTTGGTTACCGCTTTGTTATTCTGAGATTTGGGGAATTTCTTTTCTGCGCTTGCGGACAAAAAATGGTTCGTTTTGGTCGTCTGTCATCGTGGCGCAGCTGGGACCTGCTGCATGTGGACTCAGAGATTCCTGAGTCACCTCTTCCTGACACGAAACCGACGCCAAGTGACTGTCAGGTGAGATGTTTGCTGACACGTCCACTTGCAGTGCAAACACTCAGGATGTAGTTTAAGTATCATTTCTTACTGCCTCTGTTCTGCTGTGGCAATATGATGGTTTAAAGCTGCAGCATTTTTTTTGAATGAAAAGAAAATTAATTTGCAACTTTTTCTTGTATTCACCATTATTTGATTGATTTATTTTAACAGCATTCCTTGAGCTAATTTGTTTGCTCTAGCTTCTAAAAAAAAAAAAAGAGAAAAAAACTCCCACACACATTTTATTGTTTACAGCATTTTGGTCATTCATCAGGTGACAACATTATTTTATTGACCAAGTGAAGCACTTCTGTTTCTCCTTCAACATTTCACCATTGTTTGACATTTAACAAGCTGAAAAAAATGCATTTTAGCCCAATTCATTTAGATGTTGAGTTCATTTAATATCATATACAGAAACATTTCACTCTTTTCCTTTTTAATTCCATTAATCTCTGCTGGAACACCAGATTTTGTCTATGTGTGTTTGATTGTGTATTGTGTGATGCTGGCTGAGATCTCATTATGTTAGCTCCTAGAGTGATGGGCGTCCTATAAAAAGGAGCATTGTATGGGTTCTTCGAACTTCTCACCTCTGGCTGAAAGTTTCTGTTTGTGTCACAGTGGTGGCAGTAGTCCCCGGGTCTCACTACTGGGACTCAGACGGCCTTGAAACGTGCAGCGTGTGTTGACCACTGCAGGCTTGATTTTAGTTTCTATGTTCTGGTTCAGTGTGTGAGGGCGCCTTGTGTCGGTGTGTGAGCAGGTTCTCAGGAAGGTCAGCGTCACTCTGTTTTCCCATCGTTAATCAACTCACCTGATCAAGGGGAGCTGTTATCAGTCAGCTAACACAGAGGCAGTAGCAGAAAGAGAAGGGAAGGGGGGGATGTGTGTGTGTGTGTGTGTGTGTGTGTGTGTGTCACCACTTATTTTAATACAATCCCTTCCCTTTTAAAGATTTTTCCTTTGCAGGCCAAGGTTAATGCCACAAACCGCAGTGATAAGATATGGCAGCGAGGGGACACAGGGCTTGATATCGTTAAAGTGACTGACCCACTGCACGAGTGGCGGTCCCCAGAGCGAGAGGCTCTCAACAAAGAGCGCTCCGGATCTGGCTGCTCTGCGTCCTGACTGACACGTTTACACAGGAGGCACAAGGGAAACCTTGTAAACATAATTAGTTAGACAGACATGACTGAGAGCAGCTCAGAGTTTACTAGGAGAGTGTGTGTGTGTGTGTGTGTGTGTGGGGAGGGGCTTGATGTGAGTTGTTCATGTGTATTTTATCTGCAGAAATAGAATGTTTAAGAGCTTTAAATTCATTGTGATCTATTATTGGGTTATTTAATTCACTATATTATATATAACTTTGCAAAAAAGTCTTTAGAAACACGCAAGTATGAAAAATTATGATGCTTGATCTTATCAGTCATAAAATGCTTTAAAATGTGTTGCAGTCATTTTTAAAAAGCCTTATATTAGTTCTTATAAATAAATAATTATAGTTGTTATAAATATGGAGTGAGACGGAGATAACATGTAACTATGAAAAAAGGCCTAGAAAGTGCTTTTCCTTTTTTTTTTTTTCATTTTCAATGTCAGCTACATTGTTCAAAATGCAGACCACAAGCTTTGAGAACAAGGAGTCCTCTGCAAAGTGCTTTAAATAAGTATTTCAGTTTACAAAGATATCGTAAAAGCAGCAAATATACACATTTGGAAACAGACATCAACCAACTAAAAAGATGTATTAAATAAGTTGCAGATAAATTTTTGTCAACCAGCTTTTCAGTTTTCAGACCTTTCTGCTGCTCCTGCAGGAGGTGTTGTGCTTGTTCTTATCTACCAGGAATAAGCGGCTTATTAAATGTGCTGAAACGTGCAAGTAAACAAAGGGAATTTCCCGTTTAGTCATTATCAGGGCATTTCTTGTTCCTTGTTTTGGCCAGCCAGCCTGGCATTGTTTGAAGGTCTCCAGGCAAAACAAGTGATCTGAGATAGCACAAAGAATGGTGGAACAACTTCAATTACAAACCAAAAATAAGCGTCTTTGTAATTTTCTCAGGTTTTATTCAGGTAATTGCTCGGAATGGAAGCTAATCTTGCACAAGTAGTGAGCGGTTAGTTGTTGAGACTGACCTAAAGAGCACCAGGATGTGTGTTTGGACTGGGAGCTCCCCACAAGCTGTCACCCTGTCCCCGCCTCCAAATATTCAGATCAGCCCCGGTCCTGCCTCCTCTTTCCTGCCCGACACAATGAGGCAGGATCCTCCTGGTTGCTATGACTTCAGGCCAGTGTCTGTGTGAAATGCAACCACTGACTGCCTGGACAGCAGGACAGGACAGAGATACGCCCCGGTTCAAAGAGAGGCTGCTGTCGGGCCCGGCAGGACGCGGCCGCCAGACACCAAAAACCCGGACCCTGTCAGCTGGAACGGGATGCTTCAAGAGCCAATGAAGTTTATCACAAGTTTCCTGACGGGTGGAACAATAACGATGGTAGCGGCGTAACAGTTGCCAGTCATCTCGGCGGACTGATTGGGCATCATAAGGCTGGACGGCGTGGATGCGTGTTTTCACAGGCAGAGAGAGGAGGCTGGAAGTTGAGAGAGCGCAGCAGCTGGTTCCAGAATGGGCTGCGATCCATGAATCCAATTGAAGGATTAGGATGGTTTTTGTTACTTTTGACATGCCTCTGGCTTCAATGGTGAGCACTGTTAATGTGGTGGGAAACTGCTGGTAGCTTCTATGCCTGTGTCCTATTTTTGTTACACCTTCCTGGCCTCGTGTTTATCTTTGAGAAACGACTTTCTCTGAGAAGTGATGTTAAAGATGTTTACTTTCCTCTGCCCGTAACTGCACTGCTTTTTTTTTTTTTTTAAGTTTATCAGATTTCCATTCATGTGATATGCTGAAACACCATATTAGAGAGCGCCACTGTCTGCTTTTTCTGTCTCCATCACATCTGTTTTAAATCTCAGGAGGTAAAAGCCAGCTCTTTGCTGAGTGCTGTCACGTACCGAGAGCGCAGACTAAACTAACCAGGGTTTCAGTTTGCCCGGCGGTGTGTGCTGTCAGCAGTGCAGGGTGCAGACTTTCCCTCTTTGTCCATGGAGACTGAACACTTCCTGACACCTGTGTCCTTGGCCAGTTGGCCCAAAGTCTCCCCCTATAAGAAAAAAAAACCCTAAATGGGTCCAGGCTCGTTTCCCTTTTCACTGCAGCGACTTTAAATTTGTCCCATTTCCCCTTTCACTCTTCTTTTTGTTTCTAAGCCAGCGTGCCTGTTTGCAGTTGGAGCACTCTCCTCTTTGGTAATCATTTAAAAAGATAAAAGGACTAAAAGCTGTTTGAAAACCTGCAGGGCCCCCACACTCAGATTTACTATCTTGTTATGCAACCCTGTGTAGGCCACTTGTGTGCCTTTACTCTAGTTAAGTGGTTACACAAAGGTCTGGGCATGTTCTTCCTAATATGGGAACCTGTGCAAAGCAGAACAATTTGACCAGAGTTCCTCATAACATTTACATTTCTTTGTATATTGCACACATGCCACAAACGAACACTTTGATAAGACTTTATCTGAAGTGTGATGGAGGCTGTTTCCTTCAGGTAGCTGGGCTGAAGACGTCTGCTTGTTTGTGCAGTTTGTCTTGATTTATTTAAAGTCTCACTGTTGTGACTTCGTTCTATCCAGTCTGCATATTCCAGATGATGATGAGAAGGTTTGATAAAATGTTCATCTTTAAGTTATTGCCACATGCTCACAGCAATTATTTGGCATTAAGTTTCCAGCTGCACTTTGACTTTATTATGCAGGTTTTTCCCCCCAGGCTGCTGAGAGTCCAACAAGCTACCCTCGAAATGTTTTTCATTATAGTTTCCAGTCAATATTCATCTCAAGGCTACAAAGCCGCCAAAATAGCATTTTATTTGACAATAAGAAATGAATGAATGTAGTACTTGCAAATGACATGGTAGTAATAAATATAAGCACATGCTGGTGTTTCATTTTTGCTTTTCTTTACTCAAGGTGATTAAGATCTTAGGTCAATATTATGAGAATCAATATGAAACAAAATGAATTATCATATCATATACCCTAAAAACTGAAATCAGGTTTGAATCATAGCAGACACTATCACTGAGCTTGATTACAAGTTATTTAGTCAATGGTGATAAAAAAAAAAAAAAAAAGAAAAGAAAAAAGTGGGGTTGGGTGAATTGATGGTATGATCATCCAACTGTGAATCTCTGCATCATCGACCACTGAGCCAAACAATCAAGACTTTTTCCAAGAATAAAGTTTGAAAGAATTAGCATTAAAGTGTATCTTGGGATGGATAAAAAAAAAAAAAAAAAACCACAATGGAAAAGCAAAACACACCTTAAACTGTAACTGACTTGCATTGTGGGTAATGTAGTTTGCGGGTTTTTAACCAAGAAAAGGAATGCATAGAATCATTTGGCTGCACTGACTGTGATCGTTTTTAGTCCATCGGCAGTCTGATAATGCTAATATTTACTGTATTGATACGCATGTTCAGTACAACTTCTAAAATCCTTCCTCGTGTCCCTGATACCCAGCTCTGGCATAAGTGTTTTGACATGATGTGTTTGTGCGGAGCGTGGGGGGTCAGTGAAAGAATTTCGTTGGAATGGCCGGTCAGTTTCAGCAACAGTGTCAGTGTCCTGGAATGTGAGTTCCTTGTCACTGTGTTTGAAGGGGGGTCAGTGGCCGGACTCTCACCGGCTCCCCACCAGCAGATTCCTCACTCTTAACGGCGAAAACAACTGCTTCCTCAGATACTGAGGTGGCCCCTGTTTGTTTGCTTTGCTGGTGCTCGTAAAGTGGACAGAGATCGCCTGAGTGAGGGCGCGCGGCAGGGCCTGCTGACAGGGTAACAATGGAGGGGGAACAATGGCCAGACCCGGGCCGTCTGTTCTTATGGAACAACGTCCCGCTTGCTCCTTGTGATGTAATGAGCATTCACTGCGAGGAAGTGGCAGTCCTTCCCTCTCCTGTTTGTGTCTGATCATTAGGATAGCTTCAACGGTCCTGCTGATGTCATCCCTCGCACAGAATTCCCCTCCGATTTCCTGTTTATCCTGTCCTTGTGTATTTCTCCCTTTCCTTCATTGTCTCTTTCCATCCGTCTGACTGGAAACTTTTGTCCTTCGCCCTTGAGGTGACAGAGCCACTCATGCCAGCCTTTCGTTTTCTGTTCTATGTCCTCCTAATTGTTCCTTTTGCACTGTGTTAACGTTTCTCTCTGCCTTCCAGGGTCAGGCCCGACGGAGGAAGAACATGACAGAGTTCCTGGGAGAGACGAATATTCCTACCCCGGATGCTCTGGGACAGATCGGTGGCTCTCTGCCGGGTGTCGGGGCTGGTCCTGACAGCTGGAAGAACCGCGCTGCCAGCCGCTTCAGTGGCTTCTTCAGCTCCAACACGGGAGCGGGGCCCTTCGCCAAGGTAACGCTGGCCGTACGAAGGTGATCACATGAAGTATAAGAGAGCGCCTTCTCTGTGAAGCAGACATTTGGGAGTTTGTTCCCCAGACATGTCTCAGATATAAAGAGAAAAAAAAAACATTATAAAGCAAACAAAACAGTAGCTAGCAGCAGTGGGAGGAGGTCAGAAGGCCGTTTCCCCCCCGAGATCTGGTGAGGTAATTTCCCTTCAGAGCCTCGTGTTGTTGGCTCACATACTTACTCTGGAAATGAGGAGGTGGAGGAAAAGAACATTTAAAAAAAAAAAAAAACTCAGCTCACTCGCAGGGATGGTTTGGCATTTTGGGAATATTCACTTTGTGTAGAGATATAAATGAAAAAAATGTCTATATTGCTTTCAGCTGGTTTGCACAAAGACTGGAAACAGCCTGTTTATGTTCATGCAGCTTATTGAAAGTAACATTTAAATACTTCTTAAGCATTTTCAAGGTGCCTTAACCAAAGAAGTCTCAAATCCTTATCTTTTAAGGGTTTTTTTTAGAGTTAACAGAATAAAATTATAGTCACAATAATCAGTGTTTAGACACTTGGTTTATTTTACCGGTTTACTTTAATTGTATGTTTTGATCAGGATTATTTAGTGTGGGCCAATTTCCAGAGTTAATTTCAAAAAGGTTTTTGTCTGCAAAAAGCAAAAGAGAATAAATATGACTTGTTTAAACTACGACAGGAGAGACAGTTAAGCAAGGAGAGCGACACACCCAATATATTTTATAAATCATTACTTTAATATTTAAATTTAACCAAATTATCACTGTTTGATCTGTTAAAATTATTGTAGTTTTATTGGAGTAGCCTCTAAGAAACTCTCCAACAACTATGTCGTCAATGGTGATGTTTTATTATGAAAATCTTCATATACCAGTTCATTAAGACAAACATTTGAACAGTTTAGTGATCATTGCAACTAATTTAGTTCAATTACTTTTTAATTGAAGGTTGAGGTCTGCTCTGTGTGTGGACAAACAAATAAGACTGTTTCATTTAAAATATTAAAAAGTTTACATAAGTTATTGTGTCATTGGAGCACCAGTTTATGTTTAAAATTAGAGTATATTTGAACTCAAGCTTACTTTTAATCATCAAAACAAATGTACAAACTCTACACATCTAAAGCAAATTTCTTCCCTTTTCTTTTAACTTCTGTATCAGAGGTTTTTAATAATAATAATAATAATACTAATAATCCACCATAATCATGCCACACACACACACGCTTTCATTGCCCGTCCCCTCCTGAGGTCACATCGTACACAGTGGCAGATGTCAGACAGAGACAGTACCTGTCAGTCACCTGTCACAGCCTGCCTCATCTCTATTCACCCTGAGCGTCCCCCTTCACCCCTTCAGGGCTAAAGATCCCTCAGCAGGACCTGGACCTCTTGCACCCTCCATATTGTCCTGGTGAACCACTGTGCACCCCTTCTTTCACAAAACTTTGAAAAGAAGTGCTAATCTCTGGTTGTTTTACTCCTGAATCTGTTGTACAATCCCTTACTATTAATAGACATAGAAGAAGCACTATTAAAAAAAAAAAAAAAAAGGGTTTCATGAGCCATAAACCACCGGTCCATCTTCCTCCTCCATGCTGTAGCCTTTGCCCCACTCCCTTGTCCTCTATTGTTAAAGTGGTCTCAATGCACAGAGCTCATTTTCATAACTACATAAGGCCTGCCAGGCTGAACAAAAGGCCTGAAAAGCAGCGCTGCTGGATTTAAGAATTAAGGCGCCAGTAAGGACAGGATTTATATGCTAATGCTTGGACTCATCTCTACTTACAGTTTGAGTGGAACAATAAATCGCAGCACAAAGGAAATAAATTGACAGTTACTTTCGCCTCTCTTCTTGCTGTCACGCTGTTAACCTTGTTCAGACCAATTAGGCTTGTTTTTTGAAATCACTCCTGTCTCAATCGCAGGAGGCGGACCGTCTGGAGCAGCTCCAGAGCAAACTGCACTCCTACACGTCGTACGGGCTGCCCAAGGTGCCGCGGCAGCTCTCCTTCCACCAGGACTCCTGGGAGGAGGAGGAGGAGGAGGCCAACCTGGTCCTGGAGGACAGTTGGCAGACGCTTCTGGACAACCCGGAGGTAAAGGACACACTGGAGATAACGTATACACAGACTGAAAACTAAAATCAAATGATAACTGGATTATAAAATAAATGATTAGGCTGAAAGTAGTATTGAGAGTAATTTTATTTTAAGGCTGAAACTTTGAAAGGAAGTGTGCCTTCTTTTATTTGGATAAACAGCAAAGTGGTCTGAATTAAAATAATATTTTCAACTAATAAAACTAAGGGATTGTCAGAAAGTGATTGGTGTGTTGTGTACAAAAAGAAAAAAAACATTCAGCTTACATATAATATAATATATCATAATATAATACAATTTATACAACTTGATTCACTATTATTAACTAACAGGTAACATAATAACATAAATATTGGTAGAACATGGTCTGCATCTGTTTTAATCATAAACATTCAGCGTTGATATTTTCATCAAAGAATACTGTTCTTTATTCATATATTTGATTAGATTTTTTTAAACAGACTGTTTCATCACTGTTTGTGATGTCATGCCAATATACTTTACATCTCACATCCCTTAAATAACTTTAACACACTCCCTTATCAGTGTTCACATTGACAAACACTCCCTGGTATGTAATTAGTTAGAGTACATGCAGACAGGTCTTCTGCTTCATGATTTTACTTCCTTATCATGTGTCCGTGTCACACCTGTCCTGACGTTGGGTTTCCCATAATTCTGCTTACAAAGCAATTTACTGCTGCACTGCTGTCAGGAGCAGCACACACTAACGCCAGTGCAGTCGCTGACTTCTACCTGTTAATGTATACATGACTAATCAGCTCGGCTCCTCACACTGGATCAGCATTCACCCCTGACAGTTACATAACCCACACTGCTGACTGGATTGCTTTATGTTGTCCCGCAGTAAAGTTGGTCATGTCAGTAACAGGAAAATGTTAGACCTCATCGTGTCTGAGAATAGTTTTATTTACGTGACAGGAAGTTGACCACATAACACTTTGAATGGCAGCATAATAAAGAATAAACGCATAAAGAAATGGGGAGGAAACACAGCAATTAAAAAGAAGACAAGGATAGCTTTTTGGCTAAGAAATAGATTTTTTAAAATTTTAATATTAGCTTCTGTCCAGCCTGCATGTAAACAATTGAAATTAAATTCGTCAAATCAAATCGTTTGAAGCATCAGACAAATTTATCACATAATTTGTGTAACTTTTTTTTTATAGTTCTTTTTGAAACATTATGTTCTTAATTTTGCTTTTGTGTGAGTATAGTAAACCTGTCAGTAAGACCATTGTTCTGGTGGAGCAGGGCTACAGATACAGAGGGCGGTTTATCATATACATGATTTGCTTTCGCTGTTATGAATTACACTAACTCGATGAAATTTACTGCAGATAGGATCTCAATAGTATGATCTATGTTTGTGTGCAGACGCTGACAAAGCGACAGTTCCACCAGCAGGAGGCGATATGGGAGCTGCTGCAGACGGAGACAACCTACATAAAGAAACTCAGAGTCATCACTGATGTAAGAGAACTACTGTAAAGATTACACACTGATACAATCTGACTGTTGTGTAAGATGAATTGGCTTCTGTACTGAGATAGACACACAGCGAGCCCCTTGTTTAAAGTCTAGACACATGCCCTTCATGTGTACCACGATAACCTTTTGCTTTAAAGACTTTATGTCAGCGAAACTCAGGTTTTTTTTTTTTCTTTGTCCCGCTGTACAGCTGTTCCTGTGTGGGCTGCTGAACCTGCAGGAGAGCGGCCTGCTAACGGAGGTGGAGCCCGCCAAGCTGTTCAGTAACATCCAGGAGATCGTCCGCCTCCACACGTCCCTGTGGAACCAGGTCATGCTGCCGGTGCTGGAGAAGGCCAGGCAGGCCCGGGCTCTGCTCGACCCCACAGACCTCCACCACGGCTTCAGGACGGTCAGTTGTAACCACAATTATAATCTGGTATCTCCACATGCACCACAAAGAAGGGGGTATCAAGACTTTCTGAACATGCAGGTTTTACAGACAGAGCACACTCATTATTTAAAAAGCGGGCTGATTACTCTGCTGAACGTCTCGGCTCTGGTCCTCACTAACATTGGTAGTTATTTTTAATTTTACTGTGCCTCTAGGCCTGGTGGTGACACACACACACACACATCTGGCTCATAATTCAGATCTGCTCCAAAATGCTTCTTCTTTTTCTTTCTTGGCCCAAACTACAACTTTGTTACAAGTGCTTCACTTTCCATACAGAAAACAGCCACAGCCCTACAGCCACCAGGCTGCACAATTTACAGAGAAATACAGAGAAATACATTTCCCCTTGGGGATTAATAAAGTAAGTTTGCAGTTTTTTTCATGTCCAAAAGATAAATAAAGATGACCATCTTATCTTAATCTTAAAATGAGTCAGCACCAAGTGAATGTAAAAACAGTTCAGACCTGCACCATCTCCTCTTGCATCATCCAGTTTTGGCTGTAGTTCAAGTAAATATGACTCAAATGAGTAAATATGTTTTCCATCATGTTGATGTTGGTAATATATCTGACGCACGTCTTTGTTTGTGTGTGTGTGTTCAGTTTGGCCACAGGTTCCAGCCCTACATCCGTTACTGCATGGAGGAGGAGGGCTGCATGGAGAACATGCGCACGCTTCTCAGGGACAATGAGCTCTTCAGGACCTACGTCACGGTCAGTCCCAGAAAGCCACGGCGCTCTTCTCTGCAGTCGTCTTCGTATTCCTGGCTCATCAGATGTTTGATTTCCTCTCTTTGTGTGTGCAGTGGGCAGAGACCCATAAACAGTGTAACCGCCTGAAGCTGGCAGACATGTTGGCGAAGCCTCACCAGAGACTCACCAAATATCCACTCCTGCTGAAGAGCGTCCTCAAGAAGACAGACGAGCCGTCGGCCCGCGACATCGTCAACAGCATGGTGAGGACATGTGATCAAGTACACAACAAGAGTTTTATTCATTTTGTGCCATGTTACACATTTCAAAAGGAAATATTGCACTTTTTACATCACTTCATTTAGCTGACAATTTCTGGTTTACATACAAAACATGTAATGTTTTACCTTTGAATTATTTTAGGTTCTGGGCAATCCTGACAGCTTTTTCTAACTATATTCTGAATTTATATTCTGAAAAGGTTAATGGAGAAAATATGAAGTATTTTTAAGTATAATGTATTTTTAATTTTTTAAATGTGTCCATCCAAACCTTTGCCCCCTGCTTTTATATTAATATTTTGGTAATAATAACCTGATGATTTAATCGTGTAACAGTCACAGGGGACATTTTTCTGCGTTGACTTCAGTACATGGTGCTTATTAAACTATCATACTTATACCTAATTATATAGTATTTGTACCTGATAACTTTGGGTATATTCAGTCTAATATCAGTGCTATACTCGAGTAGAGATTCTACTTCCTCCACCACTGGGTAAGATACTAAATTGACACTAAAAACATGTCTGATCAGAGTGTATTTCTGCTTTTCCTCTTGAAGGTGGCTGCAGTGGAGGGCTTCATCAACAGCGTGGAGTCCCAGATGCGACAGCGTCAGGAACAACAGAAGCTGGCCACCATCTCTGCTCGCATCGACTCGTACGAGGCCGTAGAGGGCAGCAGTGAGGAGGTGGAGAAGGTGAGACACGATTTACAGGAGCTCCGTCACTTCCCACGTCTTCTATATAAAAGCTCTGTCAGATTTGAGGCGACATGAAAGCTCCGGCCTCATGCTTTTTGTCTTTACCCTTTAAGATCCTCAAGGAGTACAACCGCTTCGACCTCATGGCTCCCATGAGAGGAATTTCACCGGAGGAGACTCGACAGCTGCATCTGGAGGGAGCGCTGAGGATGAAAGAGGGCAAAGACAGTCGGGTAGGTCCGACTCACATGACCGCTTGTCAACACGTGATTCTTATCTTTATACTCAACGTGGGGTTTCTCACGTTCGCCTCACATTTCTTATGAAATGGTTGAGCTATGACTCAAAACAGAATGTGACCCGTCAGACCTGAGATGAGTTAATTTCCCTCTGCAGATGGATGTCTACTGTGTGCTGTTCACTGACCTGCTGCTAATTACTAAGCCTGTGAAACGAGTGGAGAGAGTGAAAATCATCCGCCAGCCTCTCCTCATTCACAATGTCGTCTGTAAGGAGCTCAAAGACCCCGGTGAGTGCAACTGATAATCTTTTTCATCATTTAGATACTTTTTTGGACCAACCTGGAGTCTTCAAATGACTGCAGGTTTTTTTTTTAAAGTTATTCAGGTTTCAGATGTTTATATTATGAGCAGATCATTAGATTTAACTACACAATTGAAACTCACTTAAAGCTGTGACTGTCTTTTGTTTTGCGTGAATAAGCTGATTTGTTTTGTCTCTGTAGGCTCATTCATCCTCATCTACCTCAACGAGTTTAAGAGTGCAGTGGCTGCCTACACTTTCCAAGCCAACAGCGCCACCCAGGGGCGAAGCTGGATCGATGCGATCTGCAACGTCCAGGTTAGAAAGCCGGTTCATTCAACTCTCAATAAATGTTTAACGTGGAGCTCAGAAATGACATTCAGAGACATGACGCCGTGGTTTACATCATTTATGTGGCTGTATAATTAAATGATAGAACCAGCTCCAGAGGCTTCGTACTGAGGAGGTCCTCCGGCAGCAGAACAGTCTGAAGAGGTGTCCTATGGGCGAGGAAGAGGAGGAGGAGGAAGATGAGAGCAGCAACTCAACCACAAGTTCCCCATGCTTGAGGCACAAAGAGCAGCAGAACTCAAGGTACTTCAGTCAACTGTGATAAATTAATGTTTAAATATAATCATTAAAAAATAGAAGTTAACCGCACTTATTTATTTGTTTTGTTGGGAATTTTATTTAGATTTCGATCACATTATGGTTGAAGATTCAGAATCCACTTTGGCTTAAAGAAATATTTTTAAAATCCGTTACACACCACATAGTTGTCGGCCTAATGATCCAATAAACTAACCACATTTCTGCTCTCAGTCACTCAGATGTATCCACTGAGACCCTGTCGGTCATGAACGATGAACCAGGTGAATCTCCAGTCGCCAACATGAACCTCCAGGGAACCAGCATAAAAGAGTTCGATGTGGCCCCGCTGTCCGAGGCCCAGCAGTCCCAGTCCACCAGCCCCCACCGAGCTCACTCTGGTGATTACTCTGAGCACGTCCAGGAGACGAGGCCTGACGGCGACGAGCTGGACGCCCAGTGTCGCTCCCTCTCCATGGACAGCGCCTACGGTACCCTCTCCCCCGAATCACTCCTGAGAGAACTCCAGCCGCAGCCCGGCCAGAGTGAAGGAGAGGAGGCCGAGGAGGAGGAGGAGGAAGAGGAGGAAGAAGGAGACAGGGAGGTTGAGCAGGATGAGACGGAAATAGAGGAGGTAGAAGAAGAGCAGGAGGAGGAGGAGGACGCTGCCTCACTGGGGTCCCAGCTGTCAGTGGTCCAGTCCTCTAAACCTCGCCGGCGGCCTCATGTCCAGCCTCGACTGCACTGCCTCCAGAGGCTGTCCTCTCTGGCCATATCCCGTTCTGAGGACAATCTGCTGCAGCGTTTCCATGGTGAAACCCCCGTATCCCACACGCACTCGCTCAGCTCCGAGGCGCAGGACCAATCACAGTGCAGGGACATGGACACGTCTCCGCTGGCGCACAGTAAAAGCCTGACGGAGCTGGGCCAAAACTGCTTGGAGCTTTTTTCCAGCGACCTCGACCAGTCTGACGACTGCTTGAGCATTAGCATGCCCTGCGACAAACTGTGTGCCACCCTGAGGAGGGCGGAGGCCAGGCACGGCCGCACGGCGCCCGCGGGACCATGCGAGGGGAACGAGTCCCAGAGCAGCAGCTCAGACGGGGAAACGGCGCCATCTGCCTGCATAGAAAGGAATAAGGAGTCAAAGGCTGCCGGCGATTCAGGGGAAACGTCACCTAAGAAGAGGAAATCACCGGCACAGCAGCACAAGAAGCTGACCCTGGCTCAGCTGTACAGGATACGCACCACTCTCGTCCTCAACTCCACACTCACTGCATCGTAAGTTATTCCTTCTTTAGGGATTCACTGAATTTAAAGAGGTAGTCTGAAAATAGATTATTATTAGTTTTCTCAACACCACTCATGTCCGGGCAGTAAATATGAAGCAATCAGTATCTCTAGTTTTAGTTCTGAAACAGACTGATCTTCAAAACCTTCCTTACAGCACCTTTAAATCTCATCCTAAATCTTGTTTGTTTAACTCAATAAACCATCCTAAAGAGATTTATATAGTTCCATAAATCTATAAAGTATATAGACTATTAAGATTACACAACGGTAAATTGTTCATTAATTATGTTTTTTGTCCATTTTTTTCCAGGGAGGTATAATAACCACTCTTGCCTAACAGCTGGTCAGTGTGATGTGGAACTTAAGAGGAACAACACTTGTTCTGCCTCGATGGACTGAATCTTTTGAGACACAGATGCACTCTCTCTCTCGCTGCCCTCTCCCTTCTGGTTGCTTTTTTTGGACACTGATCATACCATTTTTGCATTTGAACAGTTTTTTCTTCTTTTGCTGTTGCATTGGTTTCCGAATTTCTCGAGTGGAAGGGAGAGGCAGAGAGACAAAAACTGCTTGCACTTTGCAACGGAAGTAGCATTAAAGGGGCTGGGACCTAAAGGTGGACCAGAGTAGAGGTGGACCTGAATCTTCTCTGTCTCCGTTACCAGAGTCGAAGAGAGGAGAACTAAGTCTTGAAAATGCTCTCTACGTGTGGGGGAAAAAAAACAGCACCTGGGACATCCTCCTAATATTTATACTACTCCTGGTTTGCTTTAACAAAAGAAAAGAAATTGCACAGTTATCTATGTTAAGTAGAATCACTAAGGAGTGAATTTACCTTTACAGTCACACATGAATTTATTGTTTGCTGTTTGTGTCTGCTCGTGTACAGTTGTGTATGAATGCTTGAATGAATGTCTAGTGTTTGAATTATATCATGGTCCTCGATTCCAGACTGAACCAAAACTGATCCCCATCTCCTGGGAATACGCGAACACACCCAAAGAAGGAAGTAGACGGTATATTCCTAAATAAAAACCTGCACCCTAAAGCCAGCCGTGTTTCCACCCGCAGATAGACTGACTTCCTTCTTTCCTTTTAACCTTGGTTGAACTAATGAAAGTTGATTTCTTAAAGAAAAAAAGACTGAATATGGGTGACTAATGCTATTTTGAGGAATTTCCTGCACTATATAAATATTATGGCTTGAGTACACAGTCACTGTTGAGGCCTAAATGTATTAATATCACACACACACGTGCACAAGCAAGAAGGTCGTCATAGTATCAAACAAAAAAAGGAGTCTGAACTTAAGTTATGCCTGTGTATGTTATTAGTGTTCACTAATAAGAGATTGAACAAAAAGGTTTGGGTTGGATTTTCTGTAATGAGTGAATCCGTTTGAACAGCTTTTACTGAACATTCACACTGATGCTCATCTTTTCAGTCCAGTAATATTATTCCAAACATCGCCCAAATCATCTAGGTTAACTCTGATCATTTTGTTTTTTTTTGTTTATGTGTTATATTTATTATTCATGCTATGTTTTATATATAAAGATATTGTTTATAATGTTTGCTTCCATGATTTGTACATTTTTTTGTTGATGTAGTCTTAATATTTTTTTTTCTTTGCCAGGCATGAATGTGCTATGAACCAAAATCATGTGTTTCCTCTTTCAGGAATGATGTTAAAGTGTCTTACAAAATAAAAATGCTAAAATACTTTATCCCTCTTTTAATGGTTTAATCCATTGTAATGGAGTGATGTAAGGGGAAAGGCTGAATCTGAATGGCATTAAGAATTAAAACTACATGAACTGGTTTAACTAATGTCTCTTCTCATGTTTTTAACGCAGACAGCAGCTGTTGAACAAATGTGTTCACAGAGTTCCTTCATCATTCTTTTTATGTCAGGATGTATAGGTTAATCGTTTGCTCCTGATCTAATTTCATCACCGATGAGTGTTAAGTATAAAAACAGTGCAAAAATATATTAATATATATTAATCTCTACGAGAACATTACCTGCATTGTTGAAATCGAAAAGTTTGAGGGGGCGCTACAGAGCCATTTTTCCAAACCCATCCCCAAAACCACCAATTATAGTCTGTTGATACATTAGAGTTATTTGGCCAGAATTGAAAGAAAACACCCTATTATGACATGTCCAAAATTTGACCGTCCTTCCCCCAAAAAAAGTCATACTATAGGCCCATTTTTTTGACATTTCCAAAAATTGGCTTATGCCTATAGGCTTACGTTTTTTTTCCTGAAAACGGGCGAAAGTTTTAAAAAGGCCTCAAATTTGCAGAATAGCTTTATTTTAGTCTCCTGATATGCATCAGTGGGGGGATTTTTTTTAAATCAGACAGAAAAAACAATTTTTTTTGACATTTCCAAAAATTGAAAAGTGGCGATTTTGGTCAAATATGAACATTTTTAAAATGCTTAAAATGGCTTAAAATGGACAGATTATATTCTTTTAAGACATATTGGAGCATAATTTGTTGCGAAATGACAAAACAACCCATATTATGACATGTCCAAAATTTGACCCGAGGGTTAGGGTTAGAGTTAGGGTTAGAGTTAGGGTTAGGGTTGGGGTTAGGGTTAGGGTTAACCTATAGTCTTACGTGTTTTTTCCCGAAAACGGGCGAAAATTCTAAAAATGCCTAAAATTCACAGAATAGCTTTATTTTAGTCTGCTGATACGCGTCAGTTGGGGAATTTTTGAAATCAGACAGAAAAACAATTTTTTTTGACATTTCCAAAAATTGAAAAGTGGCGATTTTGGTCAAAAATGAAAAATTTTAAAATGCTTAAAATGGACAATTATAGTCTTTTAAGACATATCTGAGCATAATTTGTTCAGAAATGACGAAACAACCCATTTTAAGGGATGTCTAAAATATGACCCGAAAAAAAAAAACGTAAGGGGGGGGGCTTACGTCTTTTTTCCCGAAAACGGGCAAAAATTTTAAAAATGCCTCAAATTCACAGAATAGCTTTATTTTAGTCTGCTGATACGCGTCAGTGGGGGGATTTTAGAAATCTGACAGAAAAACCCATTTTTTTGACATTTCCAAAAATTGAAAAGTGGCGATTTTGGTCAAAAATGAAAATGAAAATTACGTAAATACGTAATACGTAAATTTCAAAGTGATTTAGAAAGGTTCCAAAAACGGTGAGTTTTTGAATATGAGAAAGCCTCCAAATAAGCCATTTTCTTTCCCCTTAAGAAAAAACAAACAAATTACAATAGGGTCCTCGCACCTGTTCGGTGCTCGGGCCCTAATAAGCACAAAATCCAAAAGCAGTGTATTTTGCCCTTCAGGTGAGCAAGCTCAGAGAATGACTGCTGTTGAATAGGGGTGAAAAACAGACTACGGCAGATAAAACGATCTGTGACAGCTTAACACTGACATGAGGTGAGTAAAGTACTAATGCACCGGGTGCAGACCTGGATGTAGAACATTGGTGTAATCAATTAAAAGTGGCCACAGTTTTCCTCTATTTGGTTGCCAAAGAAGAACTTTAGTAGTCCTTAAAATAAAGCCTCAAATCCTGCTCCAATTTTCCTACAAGAGGCTGAATATGAGCCCTGCAGGAGAGGCATTCGTCAATTAGTGTTGCTAAGCCCTTGTGAAATTCAACAGTCTCAATCACTTTGCCTGAGTATATGCTTAACAAGTTGGTTTTATCCCAAGCCTGACAATAGCAGCAGATTGTGTTTTTGTACTGCATATTACTTCTTATTACCTCTTTTAGTGATGGGAGATTAGAAAGCACAAGACACACTGATGTGGCTGAGAATAGCAGGTAAAAACATTTCACTGATTTTCAACTCCTCAGTCAAGTGCAATGTATCATAACTTCAGTGGCGCGTACTCACTGTATGAAACAAAAGTGGTGCAAAAGTGGGACGGCAAGTCTCATCGAGTAGACACAATTACAGTGTTGAGGATATGCTGTGAGCATCGGATGTAAGACAAGAGAGCCATTTTAAAGGAGATTAGTGCTGACACCTCCCTGTGTCTCAGCGTGCAGTGATCACACTGCGCCAGCTACTGTGTGTGGGAGGCCTTTTGTCACTTGTACCATTCAAAGTGGGAGAGGGAAAACAAGCGATGGGATGACACCCAGCCGCCTCCGATAGATCAAAACCAAACTAATAAGCCAGGATGCTCAAATTAACAATGAGGCCTCTTGTTTAACTCAGCTGCTTGACTTCCTCAGCTGAGGCACATCAACTACACAGGCACATTTAAATCCATATGAGGACGAGGCTTTGGAAATAACGACTGCGCTCAGCCTCATCGGAAAAAGAATTTGGGTGGGGAAAAAAAGATAATAAAAGCTGTTTTCTGTCAACACACCTCCGTGTTCAAATCTGAAGTGGATGTGCATGGCTCACAAAAAGTGTAACATACAACAGTTGATAACAAAAGCAGGAGTTCAGCTGAGGTTGAGGCATATTAAGAGGCCAGTCATCCACTAAGTGGACCTTGGAGTAAAGCCCTCCCTTTGCAACAATAATCCATCTCCATTGTTCCCCTGAAGAGGCTTGTTGAAAATTAATTTGGGCTGGTCAACAGTCAATAACATGCTCCCCAGAGACACACAGTTAACCCCCATAATGCTCAGTGTATTAGAGCACACACACACACGCACACACACACACACACACACACAAATCCACATTCCACTCAGTTTCCTCTCAATTGTGAGAGGAAAGCATTATTGACCAATTTCTGAGCTTAATGTACC
>JAOWBC010001714.1:23253149-23273653 GCA_028566105.1 Hypoplectrus providencianus
CAAATCCACATTCCACTCAGTTTCCTCTCAATTGTGAGAGGAAAGCATTATTGACCAATTTCTGAGCTTAATGTACCTACGTTTCACCCTCCAGGCAATCCACTCTCACCTCCTCCACCTGCTTTTATCATGTTGTCATGTTATCATGTTGTCTTTTATTCCTGCTGCACCATTAGATGAGAGCTTTTCAGTGACAGGAGGCAGTGATGTGAGGGCTGTGCCGCCAGAGTTAACATAGTGAAAACCAACCTGAGGATTTTAAAACAAATTATTTCAGCCCGAGAGATTAAAATACAGAAATACAGTCTTTATTCGGTGCTAGTAAAACATTTGAATATTTGATATTAGGATTAAAAACATTTCTAGAAATAGCCCTACTTTAATCATTTATAATATTATAGAAGGTGGTTTACTGATTAGGGTTAGGTTATATGTTTAAAATCAATAAAAGGACATTTTTCCAAAATTGGTTTTTAAATATCTGAAGAAATTACATAAAATAATCATAATGATGCAATTATGTCAGACAATCAGACAATATGATGCAAACAATACTTATAACAAAAAAAAAACAATAATTTAGACAGATAAATATAGTAAAATTCTAACAAAGTATGATCATACCATTGTGATATAATTTAATTGGTACATGATCATTGAATTGTATTCATTATTTCCCTGCTGACTTAATAATACAAACATTCCTTGCTTATCCCTTTCATTACTTATTTAAAGGCATCAATATTAAAAATAATGCCAATCAGCCAAAATGATTTAGCTGATTTATTGTAGTTTTGCTGAGGACAAATTATCCTTACAGAAATACATAAAAGGACAGAGCCAAAAAATACAGTGCAGTGACCTGAGGCCCTTAAGACCACACGTTACACTGCTGTATATTCATTTTAGATCACACCGCGCACCTGAAAAAGCTGCTGTCAGCTCTGCATAAGGCCATTCACACTGCACACAGCATATGACATTACAGAGTGTTTCACATCTTTTGCTGGAAAGTGCACTGAATATGTTTCAGAGTAGTCAGCTATTTTCAATGCTCAAGTTCAGTGTTTGCAGACACGGGCATGAGGCAATTCTGCAAAGGGAAAACATAATAGCTCACACTGTCCGGTGTGTATTTATTCCTCCATAAAGTCGACAATGTGATTCATCCCTAAGGGTCACCCTATGAAAGAGCATCTCTGTCTAGTGACAGACTGAGGCAACGGACGGCAAAAGTGTTGCAATTCTCTTGTTCAAATTTGGGACACTTACATCAGGACATTTTCTTCAACTATTATCTTCACCAGGGCTGAAAACGTTCTGTGGTTACACAACTCCTGACTTGTCTTGTTAAATATGAGAGCTGATTACAGTTCATTTATACTGATGATGACATAATTACAGAGACTAAATGCTGATAAATCTTTGGTGGAAAATGAGACAGAAAAAGACTTTTTTTCTGTTGTGGAAAAGCTTTGTGGATATCAAGACGCGGCTGTAAAATTCCCATTACTTCTCATTTACTCACAGTTGGGCCCTGACATGCAGTATTGTTAAGCTAGTAATAGAAGAAATCAAAAGGATGATTGACAGGGTACTTCTACACAATAATCCCTTCTTATCTTACCTTGTGGAGACAATTAAAACTGAACTGAAACAGACATTGGTAAATATCTTTTCAAAGTGTGAGCACTTGTTTTTCTCCTGAGCATTTTGACATTGCGGGAGAAAATAAAGGGCTTTTCTTAACTCACTTGGCGCCAGCTACTCATAACCAATCCAGCGCCCTGAATCTATTGATAACAAAACTGTGCTTCTCCAACTCTCACCTCCTCTGAGAGGAAAACTACAAGCCCCTGAACGTTTGGCGCTGCTGAGATGTGTATAGAGGAGCACACATGAGCCATTTTGTCAGAGCAAGTGGTGAGGGTTTGGCGGTGAGTGAAGACACTAGAGGAGAAGCGCCTGTATTAAAGTTGAGAAAGAGTGAGAGAGAAAAGAGAGAATGGGGCTCAACCCCCCCACATCAAAGCTTTCCCCTCCAGCGGTGTCTTGTGATATTTATTTATTGAGATGATTTTGCCAGAAACCCAGTGGCCTGGCTATGCCCCCCCACTCTTTGATATGTTGCTTGGTTCTTAGCTGGCTGTCCTGAGAGAAAGAGGGGTCGGGGGGTCAGCCAAAGAGACCCCCAGAGGAAAAAAACATGGCTCACAGAGTACACCTAGAAACACCACACACCATACCATATACACGTACACACACAAACAGCACACCAGATGATGCACAGGGAAAGATGGGGTGGTGGGGTGGTGCTGGTGCTGGGTGGGGGATCAGGCATTGATTATTATTAAAGGGCCAATGATTTGTTTCCTCCACCATTTGGAGGAACACGGCTCACATCTAAATGAATGTCAGATTAACACCTTGAAGTCATTACGGCGCTCCCTTGATTGTCATGTTCAGCCCGTGAACCACAACAAGCCAAACGCACAGAAACGCTGAAGTGTTGTGACGCTCCGGAGATTTTTTTTTTTTTTTTTTTTTTTCATGTGTCCGTCTAGTGAACAAAGAAAACAGAAACAGCCTCGGGGTTCATTTCCCTCATTAAAATGTCCAAATAGGAAAAAGGTTGACACCTTGTAATGAGATATCCACACGTGCACACACGCTTTGCACACACACACACACACACACACACAGCGGCAGTCAAAGATCACTTGTATATCAGTCACATTACCGCGGTCTGGCTAGGCCTCTTGTAACCAGATGAAGCTTCCTTTATGGTCAAAAAATGGTCACGTGCTGCTCTGAGGGCTAAGATTAGCTACAGCGGAGAGCAGAGAAGGACGATCCCAATCCAGTAAACCCAGGTGAAAGCCATTTGTTAACACCATGTCGTTGGCAGTGTAAAGTAGCCTGGGGATGGACCTGGGGTGGCATGTTCATAGGCCAAATAACTTCCATGGAACAGTAAACCACTGGACGGGACAGAGCTGTGAACTCTTCAGAACATCAGCTGGGATTGACGTACCACTAAGACGTCAGAGTTTCTTGCTATTTTAAGATTTAACAACTGTTTTTCTGCTGTCACATGGGCTTTAATTTGTAGCATCTCAGGACTTTAACATGGACCTAAAAGCTCTAGTTTAAAATTTATGTTTAGGTATGAAATGCATGCAATGTTAACCCAACAAGAGAGAACCTTTAAGAGATTTAGATTAGATTAGATTAGATTAGATTTTTTATTGTCATTCTACAAAATCATACAACAAATTCAGGCTAAAAGAAAATAGATAATAGAAATGAATAAATTATGCTTTCATACTCATATTATACACATCAAAACATGTGTCAGCATTTATATAAGACACTTATTGCAAACAGTTCAGATAGGATAAAAACCATAAATGTTCAGAATATAGTTATAATTATGTATTTCCCATGTTTATTATGAGTTTCTTACCACTGACATGTTAATAAAATAGCATGGATTCATTAAGAAAGTGAAAATATCAAACAATGATAAGGCATAGGTACAATATATATAATTTCTTTTTTTTTTCTTTTTTTTGAAAGTTCGGCACCCACAGTGTCTGCTTGGAGAAAGTCTGGCCCTTGGCTAAATGTATTTGATGACCCCTGCTCTGAAACATGTGCATGTCTGACACTGAGGGTCACTGGGCAAGCATCAGCGTTTGAGGAGTTGCGAGTGAGGATGGGTGGTTATGGTCAACAATACATCCAAATGTGATGACAGTGGAATCCATGCATACTGATGCTTTTTATTATTTATTTTGGCAGACACTAACTCTGAGTAAGTGAGGAGGGCCTCTGTCAATGGGCCCCCGTGTCAAAGCCGTCCACAGAGAATTCCCAAAGTGAGGCGGGGAGCCACTCCTCACTGCACCGCAGGTTGTAATTTCAGCCACAGGGGAGGACACGCTCATCTTTTTTGCGTGACAGATCTCCAACATAATGCATTGTCAAATAATTCTTAATATGGCGAGTGTGACACGATGGCCGCGTTCTCAATATTCAGATTTGCTCTGGCTCATAAACTCAGCCGCAACTGCGTGCCATTGGCCCATCAATCAAGACATCTCTACCCCTGCTCCCCCCTCCTCCTCCTCCAACTCTTCTTCACCTGTCAGCCCATTTGAATATGAGGTGGCGCTTGGATGGCTTCCACAAAATAAGCCTCTGGGAGAACAAGGCCTGGCAAAGCTGTTTTACACGTGTAAGAATTTTGATTGAGGAATATGCAGAGCTCTCCTGTGCCAATGGATGTGACAACCCCACTCAGAGGTCCACTCCAGATTCATTTACGCATTATAAGGTTTATCTCATCATCTTGTGGAAAAAGTCAAGGCTTTTAAATCAATTTGCCTCTAATGTTGACACTCTTTGTTTGAACAGGTTTTTACAAAATTCCTTGGCAAACAAGGTGGCTAGAAATGAAAGGCTTGACAATGTTTGCTTGAGTTTGATGATGAGAACAAACACTGACAGAAAACATCAAGGACTGACAATCACTGCCCATCTTTCTTAGTCTCCCCTTCAATAAGTCTCCATTCAGACACCCCCTATAATTGAACTCGTGTAAACAATAATCCATCTAAAAGCAGAAGGGCCATTTAACACAGACTGATTGTCTGTGTATGAGGGTAAACAAACAGAGTGCTACTGGATCTGTCATGTCCTGGACCCCTCTAGATAAAGATGGATGGGGCAGAGGATGGGAGGGAGGGGCCGAGGGACCGGGACGGGCAGTAAAGAGCCGCGTCAACTGCTCTCCCTCCTCATGCATTAAATTCAAAGGAGGCTGGTGTACAAAACTCACACTGATCAATTCTAAGCAAAGGGGAGTGGAGGAAGGGAGGGAGCAAGGCTCCGGTTTGGCATACGTTATCAGCACATTGGGCCAAATGATGTCATCCATCAGGATGGACACTGCAATTTGCCATCTATTTCCTCATCAATCAAACTTGAGCGTTCTTACAGGGGGGTGGGATGTGTGTTTATGTATGTGTAGGTGGACGTTTATGTGTGTCTTCCAGAGACAGAGAGGCATCAGCAATCTGCAGACCTTACCTAAAGGGCATTAAGTGGCATCCGCTCCACTGCCCTTTTATCCATAAGCGAGATTTAGAATCCGTTTAATTCAAGTTAAATGATATGGATACAAAGCTCAATTGTGGGTTTTTTTTTTTCATGCACAAGTTTTTGTCTGAATGCCATTCTGCAAAAAAGACAACAACAAAAAATCCATAATAATTCTCTCTGCAGTCAATTTAACTTTGCTAGAGAAGACAGAAGACTTTCGAGTTATAACCTTTTTTCTTTTTTTTTTTTTTTTTCAAAACAGCCTATATGGAGCCTGCTCTCTCCTGCTGCCCTGCTATCAGTAACTTCAGAACATTCAGCTGTTGAGCTGTTTTGAACTCAATGCGCCTTTGGCTCTTAAATATACTGTATCTCATATAAGATCCTCTAACTGACCACAAGATGTTATCCCTGCTAAATTCACCAAAGAGCTCCTTAATACATTTAGTCCTAACTTTTTTTTATCTGTTATCAACAGCTACTTAGCCGCTGGCACATTTTCATACACTTTTAAACATAAAGAATTTAACTCCTGGTGAAAAAGCCCATTCAGAATCCTGTTGGTCTCAGCAAATATGGCAAGCTTCAATTTTAAAAATACCTACGGTTTCACTGTTAACTTCAGTGGACATACTATGGTAAAAAAAAAAAAAAAAAGGTACTCTTTACATATATGTGTTAAAGTGACTTCTAGCTTTCAAAATAAATATGAATGCATACAAATTTAGATCTTTAGGACACAAGCAGATCCTCATGGAAAGACTACAGCTTTGGTCTACTTTATAATTTTAGTGGTGTTTTAAGTGTTATACCAGAAGACCACAGTGGAAATAAATCTCTGAGCTTTATTATGTTTTTACCTCTGTGTTCTTTTAAATGTATTTAATGACTGTAGAGTAGTATAATAAGTGTATTTTTAATCAAATCTAGCCTAATCTAAACTTATCCCATACATTCTTGTTGGCTTCTGTATCTCATATAGAGGCATCAGAAATAAATTGAGACTGTTTCATAACTAAAAAGTCCTTGTAGCTTCTTTAGGTGATCCCTACATAGATTGTATGAACAGTGCTGGATGGCCTGCCATAAAACCAAATATTTGCTTAAGAACTTACCTGTGAGTTTTTCTAAAATAAATATTTGATTTGAGACGAGCAGGGTGGCTTCTGGGATGTGAAAAGAGCCTCAGTCTGAGAGCCTTTTGGTCATCCTAAAGTCTAGACAAGAAGGTCAAGTGTGTTAAAAGTGTAAGGACCGTTAAGCTGAGGAACAATGTGCCTGAGGAGATCAGGGCCTGCCTCCCAACAGCAACCCAGCACTGGGGTCACCTTTGCCCACTGGCTCATAACTGAACTCTGCTAATCACAGCAGAAAGACGCCTCTGGGAATCCCAGCAGACAACAGGAAGATCTGCAGCTAGAATGACATCATAGATGAGCATCTTTTAAGACTTTATTTAACCAAACATTTCTTTAAATAGCGCTTGAACTTGATTTGTCAAACACAATTACTTTTGATCAGATGAAATTCATTTTAGATCAGGACATACAATGACTTACCATGGAGTACAATGTTCTTTTTTTTGTCTTCTTGCCTTTTGAATAATATTAGCATGTCTTGTACGAATGCTGTTATAACCACCACTACCAATAATGCACTTATCTGCGATCTCACGACCATTATCTGACCCAGCAGTTCAGAAAAACCACCACTCTCTCCCTCATCACTTTCCTCTCCTTACACTGGTGAGATAATGGCCTCTTCGCCTCTGGAGGGGGAGAAAGAGCGACCGGTCTTTTCTGGGCCTGGAGAGGATCAAGTTCACCTCATTATTAACCTACACACCCCCTCTGACCTCTGCAGCACCCACCCACCAGGCAGCAACATGTGCATCTCATTGTGGGAGGACTCATTGGCCCCCTTTTTACCCCTGGCCTGCCTCGGCTGACTCGTGTGGAGAACCAGAGCTGATTTATGGGCCTAACGGATTGGTCCCAAGTGGCTCGGATGCTTTGCAAAATGTGATGCATGACTAAGGGTTGGGACAAGTGCTGCTTGCATGAGTTATTTAAGCTGTATTTATTCAGGAAACCTTACTGCGATCAAAATGTCTTTTGCGAGAGAAACTTGAGAACAAATTACATAAACAGAAGATCACAACAATGAACCAAACATCACACACACAGCCACACTTACATAGACAACCAGAAACATTATTAGAAATATAAGTGCGATATAGTGAGCGGGACTTCTATTTTATGTTATCCAAAATGCCCAGTCTCATCTCATAATATTAATGTAATACTGACACAATTGTGTTTCTCTATCACAGTGAAAATGTATTTTATTTTACTAGTCATGTTGAAGTCCTCTGATGTATTTTCCTCTTTGTGAATTTGCGAAGATGATTGTGTCCTGTGAGTGTTTAAATTTTATTGAAAATCCTTGAAAAAAAGTGTTTATTTGTAAATAAAAATGATAAGGCGTTGAGTGGATGATATATACAATGAATCGTTCCTTTTTTCATAAATAAGCACAGCACCTCCTTTACTTCTCCTCGCAAATCTTAATGAGTTATATTCAGTAATGGATGAATCCTCATTAGGAACTTTGGCACAGAGCCAGGTTCTCTCTGTTGTAGGTCTGACTGGGATAGTTACTGGTTTTAGTTGCAGAAAATGTAAAGTGCATAAGCCCAAATATAATCATGCATGTTTCCAATTAAATGCATTTCCTCATTGACACATTTATTCCTCATTAGGCGTGTATGGAAAGGCTTTTATTGCATATTAATTGTGGTAAATGATGAGGCAGATGGTGAGTCCCGCCATGGCCCAATGTGTGGCGCATTTGTGAGATTGCAAGATGGACTGTTTTCAAATTGCGTTATTTATCTGGCTGAATATCAGCTGTTATAATGTGCATGCTCATTTGATGCTGATGCCTGTCATGGGATTGTAAATAAACACAGTACACACTTCTTCCTTCACTAACTTAGTTCATGCTTAATAAAAATGGTGAGGGTGATAAAACACTGTAAAGTCACCGATTTATCTGCTGAACATCATGATTGTACGATATTCGTACTGTTGACAGCTATTAGGTAATGTTCACAGATCACCGCTGCTATTTATCCTTTCCGCGCTGATAAATGTGTTGATTTTTTCTGCAGACTTGGACATTAGCAGCTAGCTTACTCTGCAGCTGGTTCAGAGAAGAAGCACTTGCTTGGACGTGAGTCTGGCATAATGAAAGAGGTCAAAAGGTGCTGTGTGCACTGCAGAGGTGAGGTTTGTTTTAAAAAAGTTTATGGTGAGCAGCTTTTTTAACCCTGCTGCTTGTATCTTATATGAAAATGGAAATGATCAGAGCTGCAAAAATACCATTATTTTTGCAGGAATACCTTGTTTGGTTATTTAAAAATGCTGGTTTTATGTAAGGTTGTTTGATAAATTTGATCCCTCAATTCTTATTCAAAGAGAGCGTGTGTTTTTTAAACATATCAGTATCAGCTCAGAAATTCACAATTGGTGTATCTATATTGCTTCTGCGAATAAGTACAGCTAAAGATAACGTCAGATTCATTATGTAACGTGTTACATCTGGCCACAATCAGCATCCAGGTTTACAGCTTTTACATTTACTCCAATTTGAGTGTTGCATTTTTTTTTTTTCTTTTTTTTTTTTTTTTAATCTTAACAAATCGCAGCAAAACACAGTGTTTTCATGTGGACTTACTGGGTGGCGTTTCTCAAACTAAGACATGCGTAGTGGTGGAGCACAACAGAGACACAAAACAGAAGGACAGAGGGCCGACAGTTTCATAAAAGAATAAATATGCAAAAAGAACAAAAAGTAGAGGCACTGTACAAAACACACACAGGCTCATACACACACACACACACACACACAACAGATCCTCTCTTTCTCTCTTACTCACTCTCTTTCTCGCTCTCTTTTTCACTCTCTTTGTCATCCAGTCTCAGTGCTAGCGAGAGTGCTGGCATCCACTAGAGCTGGGAGATGTTCTAAGACCTCTTCTTACTTTGTGCCAGCTCTGCTATACCCTAGTGGGTGTGCGTTTAAGTTTCCCCATCTGCTTCTGTTCACATTATCTAGCTCCAGGGCAGGCACCCTGTCTAAAATACACACATGCACACACATGCACTCGCACGCAGACTCACACACACACACACGCACACACAAACTCAGAGTTTCATCTTTGTGCTGATGACGCAGTTTTACAGTTGTGTGAAGCCCACACACACAGCATAGCAGGAGTGTTTTTTTTATCTTTACCTTCCTTTTCTTTTTCGACAGAACAGGCGAAATCAAGAGGAAGCGCTGGCCTCTGGAGAGTGGAGGCCGCTAACTTCCTCTGAGCGTTGTGATCACTGGCTGCTCATCCCTGGAGGTTAAATCAGCGGTGGAGCTCAGAGGACTTAGGGGAGCAAACATCACTCGCGGTGCTGCTGTGAACGAGGGGCCAAATTTGCATCAGAGTTCTCCTGGTTTTTCAATACCTCCTCAATCAAATTATATTATGCAGCTCCGGGTTATGACTTTCAAGGTATGGGCTTGCAAAATAAAAAGCTTCAGATTCCTTAATAACACTGATTATGATTTTAGAAAATAAAGACAGTGAGTAATATATGACGATGAAGGTGATTTGCCATGTCAAGCTATTAAAGTGAAAACTAACATTGCAGCTAAAAGATTGAGGAAGGGTTGCAGAGGAAGAAACTCCAAAGAGGCTGCTATTGTATTTTACCCCTCGGAGTCATGTGATGTGGCTCTGCTCTCTCTTTCTCTGCTATGACTGGTGCCATAAAAAGCTGATTGAGCTGTCTGCACAAGGGGTCAGAGGTCAACCTCATCCTGTCAGAAGCAAGCTGGTGGCGAGCCACAGGGAGGGGTTAGGGGGCCGTGACCTGTTGATTGTCCGAGGTATGATGGACTGAGAGGTGGGCAGGGGGGAGGCGGTGGTGCGCGGCTGCAGCGAAGAAAATCAGCGGCGACAAGAGGTGAGTCGGGGTGGCTGGGCAATTCTGTCACCACCTGACTCCCTTTTCTAAAAAAACTGTGGAGGAAAAGAGAAGGTTGAAAAGGAGAAAGGGAGAGAGAAAATATGTCCAGCAGGGGGCTATTCTTCTAAGAATACTTTAGTTCAAAGACTTAGTCAGACATCACTCAGAGTTATTTGAAAATGCATCAGTGGAAGTTAAAAATAAAAGCACCATGAGGTACTTGGCACAATCACATAGCTATTATGTAACAAACTAAATTCATGAAATGCCTTGGACCATTTTTGGAAGCAGCATCGCAACAAATTTATGCATGCAATCTATTTCTACCTCCGCGAGCAAAACCTCAAGGGCAAGGTCCGACGGGCCTGCGAGCACAGCGGTGTCAGTAATGACACCGTCTTCACTGTGTGTCTGTGTGAAAACCAAGAGTCCCTGACAGCCACGCGGCACCATCAAACAAACGATTATTTCCCCCTTTAAAAAGAAGTGCCATCACATGCTTAGTTTTCATGTTTCTTTCAGTTCCTTGGAAAACCTTGTCTGGGCCCCCATGTTTCATGGCCAATGTTGTGTGTTTGCCTGTCTGAATGCCTCCCCTCTCCCTTATTGCTTTATGTTTGCTTATCTGTTTGCCTTTACTTATTCATATCTGCGTTTTGGGCGCTCCTTTCTTGCCTCTTGATATTTGTCAATATGGGCTTGACCTCAACGAGCCAAGTCTCTCCTCTGAAGTGAGAGCTGGCGATAGCCTTGAAAACAGACCTTTAAATTAAACGAGGGAGAACACAGATTGTTGTATAATTCATCTGGACCCCCCGCCGAGGATCCTCTGTGCAGTCGTGTTACTGTCTAGATTAGAATTTCCTTTTGTTGCCGCCTGTTTGTGTAATACACAATGTGGATCCTGCCAGGGCCCAGTAAATTACCTCTTTAAACATTCATTTGCCTTAACCAAGAGGAAGGGGGGAGAGGGAGCGGAGGGGAGAGAGGAAAAAACCTCTTGATTTCACATACAATGAATAAGTTAATAAAAAGATTTTTTCCCTCTCCTGTGCACGCATTCTTTTTTTTTCCCCCTCCACACTTGAAATCATCCTTACCAAATCAAAAAGTAAGAGAGAGAGAGAGGACGGGAGGTGGGAAGAAAGAAAGAGAGAGAACTAGAGTGAGACAGAGAATGTCTGCGTATGCAGAAGTACAACAACAACAAGAAAGAGGAGAGGAGTGAAGCCGATTGGAGAGGAGAGAGGAAGCAAGAGAGAGAGAGAGACAGAGAGAAAGAGCCCGATGAGCTCTTGGAATGATGTGCCTCATAGTCCCCGCTTGCGTATCCCAAAATACCTGGTGCTGGAAATGTGAAAGCCAGGCGCACGACGGACGCCATTCCCCAGAGAGGCTCCGCTGGTATCATTAGCGAGGGAAACGGCGGGCTCAAGTGGCGTACAAACTTCAGCAAAACGTCAAGCGAGAGAAATGTGCACGCATTGCGCCTCTTTTTTTCCTCCCCTCTTTCCCCCTTTTCTCACTCTCCCTCTCTCTTTTTTCTTTCTTTGTGTTGTGTTTCAGATGCGACACCACTCTTCTACCAAATTAATATTTCTCAAAATAAAAGCCAGGACAACTTTAAACTAGTGAGGGAAGAAAGGGGAGGGAAGAAAAAAGAGACGGGGTAGAGAGAGAGGGAGAATTTGGTTCAGTTTGCACGCTTTCCTGTGAAGTCGAGTCTCTGTCTTCCTGCTCACCTCATTTTGAGGTCTGTGGTTTTGTCTTGTCTCCGTCTTGGAGTCAGCTCCGCCGAACTGATGAGGTCGTCACAACTGCTTATGAATGCCAAATGAGGGAACACAGTAAGCATCCGTGCATGTGGAGGGACATTTACATACAGTTTGTATCATAAGCAAAAACCCTGCTCGACCTGGACAAAGTATTGTCACTTCATCAGACTGTTCTGCCACTTTGAGAACAAATTTAAACACTAAAACAGCATAAGGTGCCAGCACATCCTACCATCACACTTACTCCTGTTTGCTTAGTAATAGACCTTGACTTTAAGAGGCACAAACTTAGCAGATACCCATTTAATGGTGAGAAATAAAAGTGTTCTTCTGTCATGTGAAATGTTTACGCATACCAACACATTCAGAACAGTTGAGTCACTTACAATTGCTTCTTAAATGAGATCCTGGTGGCTCATTTCTCGCAGAGCCGTTGGGATGGCACGGCTACAGTGCACAACTGTAATCAAGAGGGACAGCGAGCGCCCTTTGACGATTGGCTGGTGAGTGGAGCCAAATATGTCTTTTCTACGTGGTGCAGTCTGTCGCAGACGTAATTACAAGTTAGATCTAAATAAACAAACAGCTGCTGCCTGACCGCCCCTTCAGGAGCTGTTTGGTGGCTGCTGCTGGAGATGTCTGCCCGCTTTTGCTGCAGCGTTCAAGCACAATCACAGCAGAGAGCACACACAGACACGGTCTATATGGAGCGCACAGCACACAGCACAGCAGCTAACCCTGTTATCATGCAAGACCTCACATGCACTGCATACTTCCTAATGACAACTCTAGTAAGGGGATAAACATACATATCGCATACATTCAGACGCACGACGTGTAATTTTAGCCGTGACGGCCTATAGATGTAAAGGAGTGGATTTTCTTCTGTCTGATGAGAAAAAAAGAGAAGGCACAATTTCTGAGAAATTGTGGAGCAAACTAACAATTAGCCATTTATTTTAATTGGGACATTTCAAAGTGAATCAGTGGGCCACTGAGGCTAACCAAAAGTATTGACTGGTGCTAAACTTGGGAGTGTGTAGGGCCATTTTTCACCACTTCTATTTTAGAAAAGAGGGACAGAGAGGGTGAAGTCAGGAGAGGTGGGAAGAGAACTGTACTCTGTGATACGTACTGAATCCTCCGGAGCACTCCTCTGCCACCTCAACAGAACATATCTGTGGTACGCCGCTACAAAACCAGACAAGATTCGAAACATCTGCCTCCCTCTGCGGAAAATTACAGGTGGTGGACATTTTAATCTGTGTGCTGTGTACTTCAATGCTTCTGTGGCCAGCAGATGACATGGGGCTAGATGGTCATTAACAGCTGCCACTGTTTAAATTGGCTCAGTGCATAAACAGCTGGATTCCAGGGTAATAAGTTAAGTCAACACGCTGCTGTATGTCATCTCCAAATTTAATCCTGTCGGGGATATTAGATGAAAAGATCACATTTCTGTATAGCATTCAGCAAAAAGTTACAGACAAGCTTTTGCAACATTGCTAGTAATTAATAAGATAAATAAAAACTGCCCTGAATTTTATATTTTGATGTTTTTGATGGAGGTTTGGTATTTGCACATAGTTACTGGGAAATTTTGATGTTAGTAAGTGCTGGGCCATATAAATTAACATAGGAGTGAAATAATAATATCAAAGTATGGCCCACTAAAACTTTAAATTTGCAGGAGATGCAATATTTGCTAAAACGCCATTCAAAATTAAACATTGATGTCATAACAAACATGTCATGTTTTTTAGGTATAGATCCCTACAATATCAATCAAACATTATTTTAATACGTGTTTCAATGAAAGCCAGACTTATAATAGAAGACAATATCACAAATCATAACACAATTGTAACATCAATCAAAATAATATCAGGTGCATATTTTCCATGAACAGGTGGATATTTTTGTCAAATTAAGTTGCTTTTTGTCAGAATAGGCTCTTAATTCACAATTCAGTCCAATTTTATTAGTGATGAATGACAAAAGATCTTTTATTATAGCCACATATTTAAAGGAAAGTTTTGTAGGTAACTTCCCTGCATTGATAATATAAATCAATCCAATTCATTTCAAAATCAAACAGTTAAAAAACATTTAATTCCTGGAAATCAGCAGCCATTGTCAGAGCATGCAGCAGGCTGCCTGCAGCTAGCAGGTAGGCTAACATGTAGCCAGTCACAGCTGTTGGAGGAGAGGAGAACTAGCCGCAGAGAAAGCTACTGCTGCTCAGTTCATCCAGATGCCTTCCGGAAGAAGTTTCTGGAAACTGTCTTTAGGGAAATGCACACACTGCAGATGTGAATTCTTGATGCTGCTCTTAACCCAAATGTGCTGTTTGTTGGGACATTTTATCAGCGTTTGGATAATTTGCTAACAGGAAAGTGTTGGCAAAGTGTTCAGTTGGTACGATTAAGTTAATAAAGCAAGATCTATTTACAATTGAATCACATGAAGGCTTTATAAGCACATTTTGAACCACTATCTTTTCCAGCAGAGTGACCAAATAGGTGAGGATCTGAAGGGAGAAAGCATTTAGGATATTTATGTTTATTGGGGCTGTCAAATCAAGTGTTAATTTATATTTAGTATTTATGGAAAAAATGAATTCAGCAAAAAGAAACAAACAAAAAAAAAGTAAATCAGTCTATGATGCATGTCTCAGAACACGACCATGCAGAAAAAAAGTTGCTTGGCACAGTGAAAGGAAGAATGTACAGTCAAATAGTAAAATAATAATTATAATGACAGGACTTGATCCGTACCATTGGAATCATGGTCAGAAATTGGCACCAGCAACTACACAAATACTGATGATATCTGCATGCGGCTGCTAGATTTGCTTCGGTCAACAGCCGAAAAACAACAGTTTTACCTTTTGATTGTAAGATTTTGTGATCTACTAACTTCAGTGGCAGGTGGAAAAAAAAAAAAGAATTTCCTACCTGGATCAGAGAACTTTACTGGAGCACTAATCAGCTAGCTCGTAGGTCAAACCTAGCACAGCACCAAATGCTTCAATGGGCGACCAGTGTTGTGACGCCATGCTGGAACAGCTGTTTGGACACAAACTGAGGTAAGTTTTGTGAGTTGTTAACAACTAAATCACTAAAAGGACTGCAGATAAATTGCTGATATATTTTTGTGGCAGAAGACGGTGTGTTAACGGAGGCGTTACAGATTTGGACATCTGACACAATGATATGGCTTATTATGGCCTTTACTGCATCGGAAGAGTTAAAAAAATATTTTGAATATATGGTCAATAACAGATAAATTCAAATATGCTTGAAATTTTTCAAAAGTTCTACCTATACATCAAATTTTATCCACTTGTCCCAGTTGCAGGGGCAGCAAAATACCTCCAGACTGATTCATATTTCTTTATGTGTGTATCAAACTGCTGTTTTAGGAGTTAATTTCTCCCCTGACTAAGAGCATTTTTTTGTTCTCTAAACTGTATTTGGGTGATCAGTGGCCTAAATATTTTGCCTGCCCAACAGGAGGACAAACCACAAATGATGGATGAATGGCTCGTTTTTAGAAAATCAACTAGACAACAACACAAGCAATAAAACCACTACTCTGACTCAAGCAAATGAGTCATTTAGTAAGTGATACGTGTTCTAGTGAATACTAAGAAATGTTCGGTATTATTCTGAGGATCAATGAGTTGGACAAACAGCAAAGCAAATGGTGTGAGTCCAACGAGTTCAAAGGTCGCTCCCTTTTTTCAAACTGTGTAACATTGTCCCCTGCAGAAAAATTAGGCATTGATAGTGGCTCTAGAGCAGCTAATGTGCTGATAACACATTACATTTGAAGGTTTCAGTGCTTTGAAACACCGGAGGGATGAGGTGTGGGAATCCAATCCATTAGATAAAGCCAACAGTAATAGGTATCCCATATCAAAGGGATATAGTTTAAACTGCAGGGGCTTTGGATGCGCTCATTGCTATTTATTGTTTTAAGTGGAGCTTTATGCACAGGAGGTGATATCAACACACTAACAAAACCCTTTCAACACCATTGGGCTTTGCATGACATCAAATGTGTCTATTAACCAACCTCTTGACAAGCCAAGGTGATTCATCTCAGCTGTGTGTGTCTGCTGCGTGCATGTGCGTGTGTGTGTGTGTGTGTGTGTGTGTGTGTGGATGTTTTCATTCCAGATAGTGATTTGAATGTAGCTTAACAACAAACCAAACTGAACATTAACTATTTTAACTACTCCTCAGAAGTGATTTTCAAAGTGACTTTTTTCTTTCAAACTGTTCCCAAAACTCTACTTTTCTTCTCGAGCAGTGCTGGATAAAAACAATAACAAACAATAAAAAAATAAAAAAATAAAATAAAATTTGAACACAAAATCCTAAAAGACAAAACCTAATTTCTTCTCTTCAGAAGGATGGACTTGGTATTGGCTTACTACAATAAACTGTTAAAGAGTGATTCTCTTTGTGTGTGGCTTTGAGCTCCAAAAAAAAGAAAAAAAAAAAGAAAAGTTAACCGTCATGCGCTGACAGCTCACCAGATTCCTGAAGCCTGGCGGCTAAACCCAATGCCATTCTGAAAAACAACGAGAGGCCCCAGAATCAAAGTCCCCCTTCAGCTCAATCACTCTGGCTGCCTCTCCCAAACACTAATAATCACTTTCCTCCCTTCCTTTTTTCTCCCTTGTGTGAAACATCGCATTGCCTTTGATTGGGCTGTTTAAATTATTAGCACACCACCTCGGCAGAGACGGCTGGCAGTGGCGCCGGGGAGAAGGGGAGCGCGAGCCTCCCGCTGAGAGCGCCTAGATGCACGGTGTAGAGACGAGGCTCGGACCCCCTGTCACATCACAAGAAGATGGCGTCCAATAAACACTCGCAACGGCCACATCTCTCCCGCACAGTTTGTCTCGCTTACCTACATGCTTTCACTTAGTATTTGTTCCCTAGAGGGTTGTTTTATGAAGGGGAGGTTGCTCTGATTTGGAAGATGTCACCTAAATGCGGTTTTGTTATGTTGTGTGGCTACTGGTGTGATGCAAATCTCGGTGCAGGTGTGGTGTCACATCTCCAAACTGGATTTAATGTCTGTCCACAAAACAAGACACAGAAAAGAAGTCATTTCCTCCTCATGCATTGTGTTCACCCTCTCTAGAATGGACATGATCTCACACTAAAATAAGGACATTTTTTAGGAGCTGATTCTACCCTGAATCTGTGTATCAAACACTTATTAACACTATGAGTGACAATACCTTTCTACAATAAGCTCCTAGAGGGAAAAAAAAAAAGCAGCCTTGATCCTTGGCTACTTGAGAGAGGACGTCTCTGAGGGGTGAATTGTGCTGACCGTTGGCGTTCAGTGGCCTCGGTTCCTCCAGGCAGACCGGAAAAATACAACTGGGCAGACAATTGGAACAAACAAAATATGGAGCTAATGCCAAATCCAGATTTTTTTTCACCCACTTTGAGGACACAACTTTGGTCTCGCTGCCCAGAGTCTTAAATGAATAGCACTGAGGGAGAGACTTTGATGTGACAATCATTCCCAAGTTAATTTGTCTTCAGTCACAAGTGCTCAGGGCATCTAGCGTGCAATCAGTAGAAAGACAAAGCAACACTACAGAAAAAAATGTTTTCTGAATAATGTTCCGGCTTTGATTCGCCGGTTGATCGGTGCCCACCTAAAGGCGAGACTGTAAGTTACGATCCATAGCGACGACGCATCAGTCGGAGGCTGTTATTATGAAATATCTGCACAATCAATTTTACTTTGCTCTTAGTCGTGGATACACACAGACACATGCATGCAGACAAAATGTTGCTCAGATAAATGACTGCTGAAGTGACAACTACACTGCTGAGAGGGAACACTACTTCTGTCGAGAATTAGTTGCAAAAGAGAAAGTAATATCTGAAAGCCAGTGATGTCAAAATCATATTTTTTTTTTCTTTTATTAGATATGTAAACAGATTACATTTTCAGTAAGTGTAGAAATTACTTAAATAATTAAAATATTGAAGCCACATCTACATAAATATCCTTTCCAAACAGTATATATTATAATAAATGTAAAAACAATATTATTGCATATTGAAGTCAGATTAAACTATGTAATACCTCATGTTCAGAAAATTAAGACAAATCAAATAAAGTTATTCATCCAAACAATTATTAGAATCAAAATATAAATACTATATCATATTTCTTCTTATAAGGTTCTCAAATGGCAAACACTTGTTCTTCTAAAAAGCTATTACATATAATTTATATCAACTTCATATACTCACTTTGATCCTTCTTTAAGCCTACAGAATCACATCTTTCTGTTTCTCACCTTATGCATTGATCATATAGATATACAGTTTAATATATGTCTGTGATTGAATCTTATAAATGCTTTTAATTATGCTTTTCATTATCTCAGACCCCTGCAGTTTTGTAAGGCTCTCAGTCTGCATTTTAGTTCATTATTGCACTCATTTTCCACAAAAGGCCCTGTTCAGATCAATAAAGGACTTGCATGTTCCCACTCTTGCATGTGTACAATTGCAACCATGTGATCATGAAGCATATCTGCATTTTTGTGTGTAAGTTTAAAATTTGCAGGGCTGCTGGGGTAGTTTTTTTTTTTTGTAGTTGGTTTGAGCACAAGCAAAAAAGCCTTCCCTTTGCCGTCTCCGGCGTGTGAAGCCGGAGCCGTTTAAAGGAGCGGCCTGTTCCTTGTGCTCTTCTGCCACCCGGTGGCCGCTGGGGAGAACAGAGACGCATCTCCAAAGAGGCTCTGCCTTGAGAGGTTGATCATCCTGCATCAAAATACCGTGATTGCATCTTAGGAGATTCTTTGCCATCAGCCTGGAAGGCAAAAAATAAATCTCTCTCAACTCTCTCTTCCTCACATCCCTCTGCTTTCCCTTCTCTTTATGTCTTTGTCAGTGGCATGACAGCTGATACCTCTTTAATGACTAAGACAATTAACTTTCTTGTGGGTGCAAAATAAGAAATAAGGGGTTTGCAGGAGGGGGTGGGGTGGGACTTTTAAAGACAGAAAAGGAAGCTATGTCTGTTTACCCACGTCATCATTAAAGTGACGGCCAACACTAGCCCAACGGGCTCATCTGCATAATTGAATAGAGTTAAGAGTTGCACCAAAGCCTGTGCTTTCTGGCTGTGTGTGGACTCTGGAGACTCAGTTTCTTCCTCTTGGTACAAACGTCATCATTAGACCTCCTTAGCCCAGCGCATAACAAAGAGTTAGCTCATTACTGACAAAAATATCTTTGCTAATGTCCCCCTCGCTTTCCCCGATTCTCTTCTAATCTCTCTTGGCACAAATGACTTCAATTTCATGATGATAACATAGGGGGGAAAAAAAAGAAACGTGCACAGAGGAACTGGAAGAGAAAAGAAACAGCTCCGGTGACATGGCCACACTGTGTACAGAGATAGGCATGCCAAAATACAGAGGGAATAAAAAGAAATGAAAAGAGCTTTCTTCCTGGCAATATTCCTGCCAACATCTGTCACAGGCAATGCTTGGTGTGTGAAGGTGTGTCTGCGTGCTATACAGTATGTGCCATCCGTGTGTATGGCTGTGTACTCGCTTCTGAATGTTAAGGAATACATATTCATGTTGTGCGAGAGAGTGTACATCTGTGTACAATTCCAGAGAGTGTGTGTGCCTATGTGATTCCACTTGAATGTCTGCGGGAGTATGCATTCACACACGGGTACTTACGTTTTTATATGTACATCTAAAGCCTCCTCTCCTCATTTCCTGCACATTTTGGTATGTGTGCGCGTGTGAAAGAGCGCAGTTTTATGTGTCTGCAGGCGTGTGCGAGGCCTCACTTGCATACATCCGCATACATCCAAAGCTTCCTCATTTACCCCATATTTGTAGGTGTGTGTAGGGTTTTGCACATGCCGTCGTGCATGTGTGTGTGCGCACTCCAGCATGCCATTAAGATGAGCAATGACAGCTGTAGCCTCTTCACCCTGCAGCCCTCCTTTCTGCCTCTAGAAATGTGCCTCCTGCTTGTCATAGAGGAGCTTGGCCTCTCACCACTATCATATATCAAACTGCTGAATAGAGGTGGAAAAGAGTGCAGAAATATTTTACTCAAGTACAATCACTGCAACTTCAGTAAGTGCCCCTTTCTTACTGTGTCATAAAGCTGACTTCAGTGAGGGCTGAATGACATGATAGAAAAGTGCTTTTAAAAATGAATCACGGAGAGGTAACGGATCAGTAAAGAAAAAAAAAAAAGGTTGTTACTCTCTAAATATCCTCTCAAGCCCAGTAACAAGAGAGGAAATAACTAGTTAATTTATACCTCAGGCCATGAGTGCATCTCATAGGCACTGGATAAGAGGGGAAGTGAGGTATGTTAGACTGATGCTCCCTCCAAAGTATGTGCCCCAAAGGAAAGCTAAACTAGTGGATCAGGAGGGAGCCTTTTTTTGGCAACATGATTGAAATATTTGAGCAAATAAAAGGCATGTGAATGACAAATCTTATGAGTTTACATGTCAAGACACAAATAACATTTAGAAATAATGATTAGATTAGATTAGATTAGATTAGATT
>JAOWBC010001714.1:23281308-23294215 GCA_028566105.1 Hypoplectrus providencianus
TGTGTGTGTGTGTGTGTGTGTGTGTGTGTGTGTGTGTGTGTGAGAAAAAGAGAGAAGGAGAAAAAGCGGCGAGAATGATTAGCTTGTTTGCAAGCTTTGCTTATCCCCCAGGTGGCTGGTGCAGGGGACAGTGCTGTGTGTGTGTGTGTGTGTGTGTGTGTGTGTGTGTTTGCATGTGTGTGGCAGGATGGAGAGGGGCTTACTTGCAGCGCGGGACCCCACAGCAGAGGAGGGCCCCCATGACCTTTTATCGAGTGTCCAATCAATAATGTGCGAGCGTCCATCCCTTTGAGTTGCAGCCCGAGCCTGGGCTTCTGAGGGCCTGTGGCCAGCAGCAAAGCTGGATGGGAACGGGCTACACAGTGGGGCAAAAGAGTCCTTGGGGGGCCAGGAGTGGAACAGAACCAACCGCCTCATGTCATTTACTCATAATGATGTCTTCCTTTAGTTGAAAAGGGAGGGGTGCAGGGGATGGAGCGGGGGGGGCTAGCCACCACAGATTCAGCCTCTCTCCCTTCCTTTGTCTGACGGTGAAAGCATCTTCTTTGGTCTGTCACCGGGCTCTGTGATTAAGGAGTAGAAACAGACCCCAGCTTTTTTCACATTAGAATCCCATTTAGTGTTTCTTATCATAGCTATCTATCCGGTCACATGTTGGGATGGAGTTGTATTTCATTGTTTCGTGAACTGTAACGTATATTCCCTTGTGGGCACAATGGGACAGATGTGCTTGTTTAATTTGTAGCATTATCTCCAAACATCGACATTACAGGATCTGGTTGTCACCGCCAAAGAGCCAGCGCTGATGGATCTGACTGTGTACCAGTGTTCATTAAACACACTCCAAACAGCCTTCAAACCGACTCTATTAGTGGCTGCCTCTAGAACAAGAGGCGCCTGAATGCAATTTTTGACCATGAAATGCTCTTTAAGCAGATGAACGAGACTTGAAAGATGAACGGGACTTGAAGTTTCCTTTTTTTTTTCTTGAAAATGCCAGTGAGGAGTCAATCACTGGATATCAAAGCAGCAGGGACACACGAGAAAAATCCAGGGATAATACACGGGCTGCCCACACTCGCTGAAGACTGTTAAGATGGCCATCACAAGTATCAGCGCCGACACAAAGAGCACACACCGGCCTTTCAGCGAGCGGCTAGCTGTCGCTCTGTATTAGCTGCAGGCATCCGACGACACTTTGCATTGAATCGAGATCCTGTTTGCTGCGTAGCTGCGCGGAGGGAGTCCAGAGACTTCTCCAAGACGCTTGGCTGACCCGCGCTGCCTACAGCAGTCAACATATGGCTCTCCGGTCTGGCTTCATTGTATACGTACGCTGCGGTTTATTTCTACACGGTTCTATTGAGAATACCCACACAAAATGAAGCAGCTTGACTAAGGAAGAAATATATTCTGGCAGCCAGATGAGAGGAAAAGCGAGTTAAATATACCAGCAGACAAATAACTATTAAAGTCTGCGTGTTCATATTAAGCATCATCTGCGGTAGTCATTCCTCATCACAACTGGGCTGGAGAGATTTCAGCACATCGATCGCTAAAGTAAGTGTGTGAAAAGAGAGTATGAGTCAAAAGGGGATCTGAAGGTGGGCTGACAGATGGAAGACACATGGAGGACCTAAAGATGGAGAGATCACTTTTGTTCCCTGTCAGGTTTGACCGAGGCCTTCTCTGCTCAGAGGTGACTGTTGCACTCTCTGGCGCCCTCTAACTCCCCCCTGAGATCACTCCACTCAACTCCACTGCCTCCGCTTTGATACAAAAGGGGGGTTATTGTGTAAATATTTTGCTTGAGCATTTGAGCATCTTAATCTTCCATAAGGTGATCTTTGGAGTGGAGCAACATGGGGTGCTGATGTTCAGAGGAGCTCCCAGTTGTAGAAAGAAAGAGGGAGCGAAAGAGACAGAGGGAGGGAGGGAGAGGAAAAAGAAGAAGGTCTGTGTACTTGCTAGAGTGCTGGGAGCTAGAGTTCACTACGGGGGCGTAAGTGTGTCAAGAAGAGCGCTTTTCCCCCATCCGCAAGCCCCGGGCCCTCTCCACAACATTAAAAAGCATAAACAGTCAATACTGAATGTAACTCAGAGAAAGAGCAAGAGAGAGAGCGTGGAAAAAAAAAGAAACAAGTACGAGAACGCAAGGGTTTTTCAAGCGTTACACAACATAGTGAGATCAGAGAAATGGAGGCTGGGCTGTAGTGTATAGTTGCAAAGCTTTCTGATGGAGGAAGGGAGCCTCTCCAAGTGAATCATTCATTGCGGGCGGCAGGGGTGTAAATATGAAGGGGAGGGTTGAAGGAGAGCGGGATCAAGGAAATGCACACCTGGTGCAAGACAGGGGTCAGATTGGCCCTGCACAAAAGGAAACGAAAGGGAAAAAGAGAATGAGTTGTTTGGCATACCTCCGTTTAGACAGCCGCAGCAGCGCTTCTATCAGTGTGCCTGTGCAAAGCAGGACAGAATGGAGTAGGTAGAAGGTGCATATGGTGGTAGGCTGTCTGTGCCGATACGCATGCTGAAAACACATGCTTTCCATGCCGATGAGAGGGAGGCTCGTCTTCTTTTTTTTATATATTTTTATATTTATATATATATATATAAAAAAAAGGGTTTCAAACGTTCAACATTTTAGACTTCCAGTTTGAGATGTGAGGGCTTGTTTATCTGTGGCACATTGTTCTTGCTCATAATCGCTCAAGAGTCTCAATCAGTCACTCCCTCTCTCCGTCTCTTACAAGTTTTTCAAACGATATCTCCCAAACACTCGACACCTGGCTGGCTGACTTCAGAGCTGAAATCAGTGGAGAAGTCTGTGTGTCTCTCCGTCTTTTTTAATCATCCATTCAGTCACTCCTCACATGTTCAAGCCTATGCATTCGGGGAGATCTTCCTCTATAGACAGATCATAAAGACGCAGAGCTCACTTTGCTGGAGAGCAGGTGTGGGACGGCTGGCTGGTTCTGAGGACATGTGCGAGTCATTGTTTGAGTGTATGTGATTAAATAAAAATCACAATGTTTCTTTAAATCATTTGAGCACAATTGTGCAGCATTTCATTAGAATAATAAAATAAAAAAATGTACCAAAGACTTGCTTGGAAAATTATGTTTTGTAAGATTATTTGTTGAAAATATCGACGGTATCCTTGAAATGACAACAAAGAGAAATGTCCAGAAAGAGAACTGAAAAAACAAACAACCATAAACAAGCATATGGTGCTTGCTCTATTTTCAAGGATCTTCAGTGTAATCAGAAGTCGTGAACTAATGTTTCCTCAATAAACAAATCCATGTTAAACCAAGGACACACAGACCACATACTGTTTTTCTCCTTGAGAGGATGTTCTCCTGGTTTACGGCCAAACAAAAGTAACTTCGGTGCAAAGTGCTGTTTGAGCCACTTTCCTGCCAGAGCAAGGCTCCATATTTTAAACATTTGGAGGAGGGAACAATATCTATGAAAAGTGTGAAATTTGATTTCTACCCCACGGAATAGGCCGTTTCCTTCTGTTGTCAAACAGAATGACTAAACATGCTCATTCACATGCTCCCATGGTAGGACGTTATTAATTTATCACTTCAGAGTTATCAGTGTGTGCACACACACACACACACATACACACGTTTGCTTCCCGATGATTGACAATGTGATAAATTTTATTTGAATATGGCTGACATGAATTATGTAACCAGAGAGACTGGTGGCTTTGTTGCTTCCCTCTAGCTCTTCGCTTTTCCTCCAAGATAACATACAGTTGATAATTTACAGTAGAACACATTCTGAAACTATAAAGAAAGATATAGCGACAATGCCCCAAAGGGAAAAAACACAGTGCTTCAGTGCAGCCAGCTGAGCTGATTCTGAGAAGTGCAGAGAAGTGGAGAGGAGAAGGTTCACGATGTGGCAACGCTGCAATAAGGTTAGGTGGTTGACACTTTTGACACTGGAAAGTGATTTTTCTCGAGTTCAGCTCTGATGGTAGCGATGAGGTCTCAGCAGGCCAAAGAAAGAGAAAAATAAACACAAATGAAAGAAAAAAAAATGAGCACAACACTCGTGCTATCTGATGTTGATAGCTGTGGCGAAAGAACTGCCTTTGAAAGGTTTGAGGAAAGTGACAATGCTGTATGTTTTTTCCTTGTTGCAGCACCTCCAGACGGCCAACATAAAAAATAAAAAAAAAAACTTGTCTGATTGGTCTGAAAAGACTGTCAAATGTCAAGCAGTTATCAAACAGCAGACATGTTTTCTTTTAAAAAGATACCGGCAGAAGGAAAAGCCTAACCTTTCGGCGAGTGAGTAGAAGTCACTCATCCCATCATGTGCGGCACAGAGAAAGCCTTGCTCTTTACAAGGCTTACACTTTCCCTCTGATTCAAATCTATACTTGTTGACACGACTTGTCTACGGTTGAAATAGATGGATCTTTAGAAATACCTAATTCCAGGGAATTATTTACTTGCCAAGAGAACAAACTCCGGCACTCACACATTACCTAAAAAAAGACTTTTTCTTGTATATATACGGTAGAATGTGGGAAGGTAAAAATAAAGACGTTGCGTTGTGAGAAAGCCCTGCCGAGCGCAGCATAAACAGGCCTTTCCTTCAATTCATGGCCACTTCTCATCTAAAATTGCTTCAAGGTCTTTTTTCAGCACCCCTCGCTCTTCTGCATCGTGTTTATGTCTCAATGTGGCCTGTGCAGATTTCATGTCATAATCACGGGCCCGGACTGACTGACAGGAACAGCTTGCTCAACAACTGGGCGTACAGTTGTATTGTGCTGTTCCAGTTCCTGTGGCTGATGTTGTTCAACTCCCTCCACACCGAGCGCTACTTGTTCGAAGAGGGAGATGGGACGACAGTGTCCTTGATTTTCAAAGTGGTGAGACTTGTTAATGCCCTCGTTTTCATGTACGCCACTGAATCAATCATTACTGCTCTATTGCACCGTTCAAACAAACTTCTGCACAACTTTCACATGAACCTACATTTCTATTCTCATTATTTTTGATTTTATTCGGAGAATGTCTCTTTGTGCTTCGCGCTCGCTGCGCGGGGAGGTCAGAGATCAGGCTGGAGCTGGCAAGGATTCAGTGTCTTGCTCAAAGACACTTTAGCAGACTGGATGCTTGCTGCTGTGGGCCTCGAGCCCAGCTATACTGCCCTGCAACCCCAACGCTGACAGTTGATATGGATCTCAAAGACTCTGTGTTACACTGAATATTTTTATCTTGCACTTTTGTTCTTGGATTGTCTAAAGAGGCTGAGAGTAATCAATGACTTTTATCTCCAAAAAGGAAATTACAACATCTCTGGCAATGCTTAAGGTGACCTGTGACTGAAGGAGAATAGTCACATAAAGTATTCACAATACAAGGAATAAGCTAATCACTAAAGAGGTCCAATAGGAGGAAATACATCTATATATCAAGGAAATATATCACAATAACAATAACAATACTGCGTTTTCTTTTGCCGGGAATTTTTTTTTAGCTTCAGAACAAAATGTGCGATGGTGATAGGGGAGAGGTAGAGGATGGAGTTTTTTGTGTTGTCACATACTCCTCCATCTACGAGTGGTTGAATCGCACCAGGGGGGCTGGAAACAGAGTTTTCACAGCCAGATATCTCTGAACCTGGCATTGTCGACAGTATTGATCAAAAACACACCATCCAATTTTTCACATATACATTATTTTAATTTTCAGGCATAAAACAACCTTCCAAATTCACCTTTTAATGCTGACAACTCATCTTTTTGAGGTGTTTTTTTTTATTTTTTTATGGTATCGTCGAGCCAAGATTCAAAGTGGTCACCGGTTTTTTTATTTAAAACACAGCAGCTGACAAGGCCACAGACATCACATCTCTGCTTTCAAACGAAGGTGAGGCCGGGACAAACTCTGTACTTTGGAATTTCTCTGCATTGAAGCGAGGTGATAATGAACATTAATATGTACAGCTGGCTCTTTATACAACTCTTGCTGTGCTGCCTTTGGTGTCCTGTTGAGAGGGTGTCTAAGCAGTGCACCATCAATGGCAGGGAACAAAGCCAGAGGAAATATCAAGTCTTTTTCCACAACTGCCTGCCTGCCTTGCTCTGCCTTAAGATTAATCTAATTTGGTCTTTATTGAGAAATGGGTAAGAGCAGTTTTGTTTTATTTATGTATGTTTTTTCCTCCTCTGCTCCTTTCCTTTGTTGCTTCTCCTCGGCTGCCTCTGACAAAAGACAGCCAGCCTGCCAAGCCCGGTGTTGCTCTGGGACGGACCTGTCAATCACTCCTGACGGCACCCTGACAACATGTACGTTAAAATTTCAAACGGGACTCAAAGGCGGCGCGTGACAGCAGAGCCTTTGAAAGTGGCTGTAGCGCTCGGCGACAGCCAGAGGAGTACGGGTGGAAAACAAACTAGAAAACAACAGTGCGGAGGGAAAAGAGAGAGAGAGTCACAGACAGAGAGGGAAAGAAAAAAAAACAAAAGTTAAAAGCAAAACAGTGAAGAATGTGGGTCTTGATGATGGGAATTGGCATTAGATTCTCCCTTGGTGTATCATTGTTTTTTAATTTGGTTGAAACTCCCTTGAGTGGAGCTTTCGGTCTTCCAGGGACTCAGCTGAGGGCCCGTTCCCGCCGCAGTCCAGGGACAGCGGCGCCTCTCTCCTACTCCTCCGAGGCCTCGCTCAGATCAAGTCAAGCCTCTTATGCATCTCGCTGCACTATCCTTCGACACAAAACAACTGTGCACGAATGTTAATAACATTCTTGATTCCATCTCGCATACCTTCGCTTCATGGCTGTGCAATTAATTCCCAGTAGAAATGGAAACCAGCTCTTGCAACTGAGATAAGCCCTTTTCTGTAGAATTCATAAATGTAAGATCTGTAGCTTCCAATACCAACAAGAATACGGACAACTCAATTTAGATTCTGCCGTCCTGAACGCACCGGGATGAAATCTTTTTTTAAAACAATGTGTATCTGTAAACCTTTGCCTGCAAGCAAACGAGTGGCATATGGCGCGCTATGTGCACACACAGGCTCGAGGATGTACTTTCAAATGATCACCCCGGTGCAACACACAGACACAGACCACCACCACCTCTTCAACATGGCTAAATGAACAGTGTAAACGGGTACAACAAAAAGGCCCGGGCTGTGCCAGACCCTATGGGAGAACTGCCATCTCTGCAGTCCTGCAGTGTGTGCACTGATCCTTCAGTCAGCATCCACATCTGCAGTTCAAAAACACACACTGGCTTGAAACTGCTACAAAGCTAACTGTTCATTGTCTGTCTGAGACTTTGTTTTGACCACGCTGTGTGATTGTGTGTGTGTGTGTGTGTGTAGTCTAAGTTCGTTAGAAACTAGAATTCGAAATCAACTCTTACACTGTAGTGTGTGTGTGTGTGTGTGTGTGTGCAGCAAACAACAGTGGACAAGCAGCATGTGTGCAGGGACACAGGTCATGCCAGCCTGTTAGTGATTTTTCTTTCTTTCTTTTTTTTTTTTTCTTTTTTTTTTACTTCTCCCTGGATAAAACTATGTCTGAGCACAGATAGGCTTCAGTACAGACAGGAGCCATGGCACTGACACACACACACACACACACACACACAGACACGCTCCATGAATCCGTGCCATTGTTTAACTCATGTCCATATACGTGTGTGTCCAAGGTTACTTACAAATGTATACATGCAAGCGAACAAACACACATACAAGCTGCTCAGAGATATGGCTGTGGTATAAAGCACTTAAAACAGCCGCCCCGCACGCAGCCAATGCTTTGGCTTCTAGTGCCCTCTAGTGCCTGGAACTACCTGGCAAATCACTTCTGAAACTGTGAGGACAAGCTGGGTGCGATATAAATCTAACAGAACTATTAAAAAGAACATTTTAGTCTGACCAGCTTGTGTCAAAACCCTGCCTGGAAATCTGATTTCTTTTAACATAAAGGTGTTTTGTTTTGTTTTGTTTGATTTTTAATTCTGAAGCGTGTCAGGATTTAGTGAAGAGAATATGTAAGGAATTTATTTCAGAGAACAATAATTAAAACTCTTAAAAGATTTGAGGCTTTTTTAAACAATTAGACTCAATAAAATGTGGTCGCAAATAAAATTAGGTATATTTCTGTAGTTTGAAGGAGCCAAATTTATAATTTCACTGATCTTAACTTTAATACGTACTTTATATGCTTTATGGTTTAAACCATATGAGTACTAAATATATTTAATCGAACATATTTTGAATTTTCACAGAAAATTGATATTTTTTTATAATTAGGAATATTGCTTAACAAATAAGCCGTATGCAAGGCTGTGAGGTAAAATGAATGTTGTGTTTGAGAAATGTTACCTTTTTAAACAAGATGCTCTTTTCACAAAGCTAATTTTACACTGAAATCACATTTCATACAATATTTAAAGCCTGCCTAATCTGTTGACTACCATCTAATTGCTTTATAATAAGATCAATCCAACTAATTTACATAAATGCATAGCTTTTATTTTATATTCAGCCCCTTCAAAGGGGGAAATTACAACTATCATATTTTCTTAAATCACTTTATTCTTAAAAACTTAACAACTGCAACACATACAAAAAATAAAATACATCATCATCATCAATACATACATCTTTTTGTATAGTTTTTCCATCTGATGATAACATTTCTTTATCAGATCAACTGAATCTTACAGATTTAAATAACTTGTGTTTAAATGCTTTTAGAATCAAAGTGGAATTTAGGTGATATATAAAAAATGGTGAATAAATGAAATAGTTTTTTGTGACTGGGTCTTATGGGAAAGTGATCTTAGACTTATATTCTGTGTGTGTGAGTGTGTGTGTGTGTGTGTGTGTGTGCTCATAAGCAAACGACTGCGTCTAGACTAAATAAAAGCATCGTGTTATTATGCTCCCACTTTTGTATTATTAATGTGGTGCACAGGAAAGGCCTTTGAAAAACTGGAAATCCAAGTAACATTATTAAGGTGCCACGCACTACAAACAAAAGCTTTGGCATAAAATGTGACTTGTTCTGTCACTTAACTGGGTAACATCACACTTTTTGTCTACCATGATGTGGTTTTCCCCTTAGATGATTAATTCCTAAAATCGATCATATTTATTGTACATAATTTTGTACGGAAAGCATTTTTATTTCACGTCGGAACATTTTCCCCTGTGAGGATACTGTAAATTGTTAGATAAAACAATGCCTTGTAATGTTAGAAAAAAGTGCTTAAACTTTTGTTTCAAATTGGAGGATATTTCTAATTAAGTAATTAAATATGTTATTAAATTCTAAATTAAAAAAAATTATCCAGGTTTAAAATGCACAATCTATAGTAATAAATCTATACATATTTAGCCAGGATAGTACAACATATTTGGGCCACTTGGGTCGCTGACTTTGAGCAACTGGATATTCCATGTGAGGACATAATGTCTCATCTACTGCTTCATTTAATATAATAAGGGAGGATTTTTGTAAATCATATGCGTGTATTTTTTTTTTTTTTTTTTTTTTTTTTTGCTCATGCATGACAGAGCCAGCAGAGGTGGGATTTGAGAGGCACCTCAAAGCCATGATTATCCTGAGTGTCTCTGCCCAATAATGTTACCTGCTGGGACAGCAGCACTGCTCCTCTAAATAAATTGCAAGTGGCCTTGGGCAATAAGAGGAACCCTCCTTTGATCTGCCTGACTGCCAACGAGGAAAATGTGCAGGCAGTCAATCAAGCTCTTAAGGCTTTGCAACAATGGAGCCGACCCCGGTTTATTATTTATTTTTTAAATTGATGTATTTCATTATCACAAGGTGTCTACTTGCTGGGGTAGTGGGGACGTGGGGGGGTGGGGGTGGCAACATGATCAATAATTGATATGCGGTGTGAAAAAGCTGATTTGCTGCCTCTCCTCTGGTGCACTTGTCACTAGCTGTTGTCAGAACACATTTGCTTTGATGACAAATTTGAAGAAGTGAACAACAGCATCACATCTGATTACAAATTTAGTGAGTGGTGAAAGGCAGGGGCCCCTTCTCGCTGAGGCTCTGTTTGTTCAGGGCGCTCAGGAGGAATGACTACCAGGCTCTGAGGTGAGTTACAGTCTTGTAAGCAGAGAGATGAGAAGGGGTTGAACTTTTTTGTCATGTGTCAGTAAACAGCGTGACTTGTTTGAAAGGCACCTGGATTACAGGGTGAAAAGTTGCTCTTTAAACCTTTAAAGCTTTGGGGCATGGGAGACACGCCACGTCAAAACAGAGCGTGGAGATGAGGAGTGAGAGCAGCTAAAAGCCATCGCTCCCCCCGGTGCGTCTGCCGAGAGACGGAGGAGTTGTCCTGCTTTTCACAGAGTTTGGGTCATGCGGTATGGTGGAGCATCTCAAATCGATTTAGTCAAATAAAGGAAGATGCTTGAGTGATTCCAACAGTCCTGGTTTCCTGAAAGACAGCTTGTACTAACGTGAAGAAAATCACAAACAAGTGCAACATTTTTCCTTTTGCCCTGAATGATCACCTGCAGGTCATCTGAATCAAACTAAGACTAAATCTTTATGGTGATTTCATTGCTAAGAGTAGTTCTTAATTAGCCCCTAAATGTTTTTTTTTTAATTGCATGTACGGAGTGGAGATTTACCACAAAGTTTAAAACTAAATCCTGATGGGGGAAACAGTTCGACACAAAATCTCAAAGAAGGAGAAACAAACAACATATCAACAACTCAACATAATTGACAGCTGCATCCATTTGCTCGGTCCAAGCCCCCTCCTCCTGCTTTTCCACTCTGTTCTTCCAACACCATTTCCTCTTTTAATTATCCCCCAGCAAAAAGATGGAGCACATCAGACGCATCGCGGTAAATCCTGGCCCTGGCACAGGCTCATAGTGGCTCCTGCGTCTGGCAATCCCGATAGAGCCTGTGCGCTGGCAGTGACAAGAGAGGGAGGATGCCTGGAGATTTTCTGACAGAAAGAATGGAGAGGATGATCTCTCAGCAAAAGAGAGGTCCTCATTCTACTCCCGGCGTGGGAGGCTTTTTTGGCGAGCGCTTTCCGATCATACCACATTTTCAGCACCAGATTAGCCAGTTCTCAGGAGCAAAACTCACATAGACCCCTTGTTTACACCTCAGTACCACAGTGTTTTTGTAATGACTGTTCAGTAAAAGAGCACATTGGAGGCTCTGCAAGCACGGCTGCGCTCCTATCTCTGCCTACAACATTTTAGGGGTGAGACTTACTGTATATAGCGGGGTCAGAGAGACCATGGTTTGGATTAAGGGAATATGATTTGTTTTGGATTGAAAGAAGTCCCCTCTGACCTGAAATGTGTTTTACTGAGTGAATTGCACATTCACATTCTAATTAGGTATCAGCTACACGAATGGGTTTTTTCTTTTGGAAGCTGGGTAGATGAAAAAGGTTGCAAGTTAACTAGTGCTGGGGCTGCTATCTGTCAAAGTTTCTCCCATCTCTGTGGGGTGCACATCAATCACAGAGGTCCCCAACTGACAGTCATTCTGCGGGCTAATAGTGTCGTCATCTCCCACGCGGTTACACGGATTGCACAATGAGATCCTCGGACACAATGGAGCTGCAAATCTAGCCCCCCACTCTGTTCCCTTCTCCTTTCCTTTTCTTCCATCATTCTGAGATGAAGAGTGGAATGCTCCACAGCGGGTAGCTTTCTTCTCCTCCGGAGGGAACTGAGAAAGCAGGCAAGGGCCTCTGTGATGTTACTTTCCCTTCAGGGTGGGGAGGAGATGTCTTGTAGCACAGCTAAAGATGATCATTTGAGAGCCTGTGAAACAAGGTTCCCCTCTGGAAGCCACAGAAACGTGGAGAGAGCCAAGGTCCCAACTAATGAGTTAGGGTTAGCTGATGTTCCTCAGTGATGAAAACCAGAACAATGGCAATGATGGCAGTGGCAGTTTTAAGACAATTTATTGCACCTCTGTTACGTTCTCCTCTGTATACAGAGGTCAGAGGTCAGGCAGAGCAGAAGCTACGGAGGTGGCAGAGTCTCGCTCAAAGACATCCCAGCAAAGTGAACGCTTGCTGCTGTATCAGAGCGTGAACATGTGCTTTCCAGCCAGAGTCTGATTTCGCTGTCATTCTGCTGCCCTCTTGCATCAAAACAGAGAACAAAGATTTAATAGGCATGATGAAAGAAACCATTAATCTATGAATGAGCATATGAGGGAAAATCTAAACATTTGTTTCTTATATGTTCTGATAAAACCTCTCCTCCCGGAGTAAATATTTGCTTGAGAAACTCGACAAAACAAAACAACATCCCATCTGATAATCTGCCACAATTACGCAGCACACTGTGATGAAAGGATATCAATGATCTACTTATGTCATAGAAAAAGAGTGCAGCTTCAAACATGAAAGCTATTGAAGCCTATGAGAGTTTCAAGTCAATGAATGATCAAAGGAGCAAAAGCTTATCAGCGCTGTTCCTTAACACTGAAACAGTGTCATATGGCTCTGGATATGTTACCACAGTAGCAGTGTTTTTGCCCAGGAACATAATGGCTATTGTGCTTTCTAAAACCATTTGCCTTTTTTTGCACAGTTGAAGTTGCAAAAAAGCACACAAAGTGGAGAGGGGGCACGAGCCCTTTATCCCGATGAAAGGCTAAAGGATGAGACTGACCTTTCTGGCATCAGCTGGGCTTTGGGAACACAATACATGGCGGCAACTCTTTCTGGCCTTTTCCCCTTCAGCTCTGGGCTATGCTTACAAGCCAAAGACTCAAGTCCAAACATCTAACATTTTATACAAAGACTCAGATGCCCCGAACCCCTCCTTTACTATCACACACACACACACACACACACACACACACACACACACACACACACACACACACA
>JAOWBC010001714.1:23319933-23333236 GCA_028566105.1 Hypoplectrus providencianus
TTTCTGATTTAAAAAATCCTTTTGCTCTATCAACTAAGGGACTGTATAAAATAAAAAGGAATGAAGCAGGTATTTAGCTTTTTAAAGAAGCAGCATGGCAGTTTTAATATATTTAGTTGTACCTTGAAATAATTCAACATGACTGCTCCAACTTTATTCACAATTTAAACAAATAATGCTAATAATTAAAACATTTAAATGGTCTATCCTAACCTTCATATTTAACCTTAATTTGACAATGGAATAACAACTTTAATTATCTTGTGCATTTTGTCCTTTGTAATGTAAATAATCTGCCAGTTTGGAATAAAAATATATTTCATTAAAAAGAAATTAGACTGAGTTTGTGCTGAAACATATATGATTGAATATTTATGAAACAACAACTAAAATAGAGCAGTCAATCAATGAAATATTACACTATTTTTGTGAGAAATTGTGCAGATTTAAGCAAGCTTGCAAACAGCAGGTAGGTAAAAAAAAATCTCAAAACAAAGTCTGACATTTCATGTTAATGGCCTTAAACATATAAACCATCAGTGTGCCGCTTTAACTCTGAGCCAATGAAACATTTAATTTTTTAATCACTTCTTCCAGTGTGAATACAGTTCACATTTAAATTCAGTGTCATTAGAGTTTTTTACGGTCTGATCATCATCGTCATGTTGCAGCTCCTTTGTGCTTAAAGTTTGTTGTCATGACTCAAGATGTTTACCCCGACACAGTTTGAGCCGCGCTCGTCAGATGATGTGATAAACACGTGTCAAAGTGCTGATCGTTTCTTTAAGTATTCCCCATTCGTATTTTAAAGTGCCACGTTAACTTCTGCAAGAGACATTTGCACTATTGCATTTTGAATCAGTGTCTTTTGGATTGTTCTGTTCATTGGTTTAAAGGGCTTTTGTGTTGCTGCAGACCTCATTTGTTTGTATTGTGGTGGCATTGTAAAAGTTATTGTTAAAGCCAATTATATATATTGAAGTAAAAAAAGACAACGCATTTAACATATTTTGCACAGTATTTATATAATGAAGGTATTTTAGTATTAAACTGTATTTTATATCGAACTGCACTGATGTTTTATTCCTCATTCACAAAGTTTTTGCACGTGTATTGTTCCCTTTGAGCAGTTAGAAGTGATTTTACATTGACTACATGCTCTCTAGATCCTGCTGCTCACACACACTTTGTCCTTCTACGCAGAGGAGAAGCAGTGATATTGCTTTTTTTCCTTTCTTTCAATACAATAACCAGAGTTTTTTAAGCTGCCTTTGATCTTACTTTAACTACCTGACTTTGTGGGCTACAGATGGAGTAAATATGGGGCCTGCTAACTCTCCATACGGCTTTAGACCTTAATTCCTGATTAGCTGAAAAGGGCAGCACTTGCTTTTGGGTCTTGGATATCAGACGACACAGAGGGGAACAGAGGCAAGTGTTTTTGTGCTTCATTTTTGAAGCGAGGATGTTTGGGGGATAAGAGGGAGTTTCTGTAATAGATACTTATCTTACTGCCCTCAAGCCCCTCAAACAAAGTCCCCCTCTGAAGAGATTATAACCCAGGGAGGGCACATTAACTCTAATCCGATGCTTTGAGGCCTCGCACCCCCATACCACCCTCTGCCCCACTTATTTCAACCCTTCTGTTGTTGGGGGGCTACCTTGTATCTAGTGCATGTATGAGTAGGGCCTGTGGCTACACACAAGGTGTGTGTGCGCATGTATGTGTGTGTTTGTGTGCGAGTCAGGGGGGTGGAGTGACTGTTTCAATAGCACGCTGACTCTAATGAAAAGCATTGAGGGGTGCATACTGCTGTGTAACTGATTCCTCTCTCTGAAGAGATTAGGCGCTACATTGTTGGTTCAGTTGCTCATTTCCATGAGAGCACAGCCTCCCACCAGCGGCTGCTTGGCTTTGTTATTTTGAGTTGGAAAACACAGAGCCCAATGTCCCGGGCTTCCTTGTTACCATTGTTTCACAAATAGGCCAAAATGTAGATGTCACGTCACAGATGCCCAATAACCTCATTAGCTGCTCTCTGTGAGGCCATACAGAGAAATAATAGATGCATGAACTTCAGTTTGTTGTAGATTTCTGCATAAAATGGAGAAACTACTAATCCTGAAACCATTGGTTTCACTGGAAATATCAATGTTAATGAGGTAAAAGTTACATTCCTGAATTTGTCGCAAGGTCAGTACAGCTTTAGAGTGTCAAAATCAAGCACTTTCAAGGTACTTGAACCAAAAGCTCTTATTATACCATCTTAATTGTAATTGCAATTACAAAACACAGAATTAATTTATGTCAGCGGCAATCTATGTATATTCTAAATGTGTTTAATTTGAACAGCAGTAATATATGATCATACAGCTTGGATTCAGCACTGAAGCTGTTTAGGACACCATAAGGCTGGTGAATGTGAAATCAATGTGGAGAGCAGCAAAGCTAGTCAAATAACTTGTGGGTGTTGTTTTTTTTAATAATTTTCTCTAGCTTTTACACATTTTGTGGCAGGTATTGGAATAGAAATGCTCCATAATTATGCAAAATTGTCTATTCTTAATTGAAAACTTTCACACTTTCCACAAACTGATGATCAGGAATGACTGTGTAGATGACAACATCAGATTATCTTGAAAAGCAAAGGATTTTTCAGGCAGTACAGCCAGACCCAAGCATGTTCCTAACCTTGAAATCCCAATGGCACTGAACTGTTCATCTTTTTAGAGGCTTAGGGATAGAATTAAAAAATAGGCTACATGTGCAGTGGAAACCTTCAACTGAGGTGTAATTAAAATGACAAATGAAAAATCTACACATTAGACATTTTTATAGCATTTTGATGATATTAATGGGCGCATCGTTTTATCTTCAGATGAGTAACAACTTCATTTTAGTGTGTTCAATCAATCAATTAATGAGTCAATATTTTATTCATCCCGAGGGGGAAATACCATTTCAGTTACAACCCGTTCAAGAATCTAAAAAGTCAGTAACATATGACTGGGGAGGACAGGAGCAGCAGAACTGACAGGAGCAGTGTTTAATAAATTAAAATATGCATTACCTTAAATAAAGTTTAGTGGTATAGAGTTAAAGATTTTTCATTTAATTTGGTTACAGTCAGAAATTCAGTGGTGCCCTATGCAGGGAAAAGTAGCATCCCTGCTTTATGAACATCTGCATTCAGCTTCTATCTGAGGTGTGTGAAGGGGTGCAGCGAGATGACGATGTTAGTCATGTGAGAGCAGGCAGAGACTCTGCCGCTGTAGCCCTCAGATCTGAAAACCTGCAGCTGATGTGTAGGAACGGCGTGCAGCGTGCTAACAAGCTGATCTGCAACAACGAGCTCACCGGGGAGGCCCGCTCCGACCGGGCTCCAGCAAACTGGGCCGGAGCTCCAGCAGAGGGATCCTGGGGGCCCCGGCACCCACCCACTGGGGGCCCGACACAGGGGAAGGTACCAGCAGCAGCACCAGCTGTCACACAGGCCATCACGGCCTCACCAACGCCGCCTGTCACTCACCCAGCGGAGGGCCGTCAATCAGCCTGCACCCAGGAGGGAGCTGGGGGGCGGGCCACTGTCCGGCCCTAAACAAAGACATACTTACATTTGCAAGCGGTTTCAGCGCCACTACTATTTTGAAAGAATGATAGAGTGGTCCTGATAAGAGTAATGACAAAGGACAAAGAGTGGAAGGGGGTCTGGGGCAGAGGGGGGCGGATAGTAAAGAGGTGGGAGAGCTTGATAACATTCACACTTTGCTTACATCTCCCCATTTGTGTTGCTGCCCCAGGAAAATCTCATTAGGGAGGAAAATTGGGAGTTCTGGTGGGAGACCTTTATGTTTTGATGGCCATCGATTATCTGTCCCTCTCACTATGTTAAACCTCTTTCTTTAAATTTTGCCAAGACATTTTCTTTGTAGGGATTTCTGGGATCGTCAGCCCTGAAACACATTAAATGAGTTAAGCAATTTGGCTGACACCGGGGAAAAAAAAAATTGTAGAACAAGTATTTTAGAAAGCAGCGTCCTTTTTATCTTTGCATGGTCACACTGGTGCTAAAATTAGTACAGAGTCAATGTAGAAAAGGTCTATTTCTCACACAGCTCCAACATTTAATTTTTGGAGATTTTTTCACAAAAAAAAAAAAACATAAGCATCTTTCTTTTTAAATGTATTCATATTTGATATACTTTGACTAACTTGAAGTGTTTCCCTCAGTTTCTGGCTCAGTTTCTATGAGCCTCTGTCGACTTTCTCCCTTTTCAGTATGTGGTGCAGTAAAAATAAACTAACAAGCAGCAGGTGCTGAAGACTCTGTGGATTCTCTTCAGGCTTTTGTTGTCCTGTTCACACCTACCTATGAGCTATTCTAATTGCATGTTAAGTCCCTTTGTGGGCTTGCAGGTAGGGGATGGCCTGTAATTGCGGTCACACCTAAACCTTTTGTCCTGACCTGCTCATTAGCACAGTCGTTCTGCATTTTTATCCAAAACCAGCCTCACTTATCCTTCTGTGTAGATATAGAAAGTATGCATGTATGTACGCTCTGTAGAATATACAGAGGATTTGTAGACAAAGGAGAGTTTACAGCACTGTTTCAACACAGAGGAGCTCCCCAGGCGTTATCAAAGATAAAGATAATTTCATCCTCTTTGCTATCTTGTCCTGTATCTCTGGGCACTGAGGACAATCGCCTTCCATTTGGCCACTTCTCTCTCCTGTAAACGACTGACATCCTAACGGCAAACAGCACAAACTCGACCTGCCAGAGCAAGACCAACACCTGCATTGTGCCGGAGCTGCCAAAAGAGGAAGAGAATGAAAAGGAGTTCTGCAAGAAGGACAAAAGCCGCTGCCCTGAGCTGTTTGTGTTGGGAGATATAGACTACTGATGCCATAAGCCTCCTTCTCTTTGCTCTCTGGCTGCCCCATTGTTGCTCTTGTTCAAATTTGCTTTAGGTTCTGTGGACCCCACCCAAATAAATTCCTCCTTTCCCTCCACCTTTACCACTTTTTATCTGTGGCTACCCACAGTTAATCTCTGCTTCTTCACATTTGGTTCCTTGTTTATACATTACTCAAGTATATGACATAATAATAGTGGGGAGAAAAACTGAATTATTTTCTATCCATTCATAAGCGAATACGTCAAATACATTCAGTGTTTTTAGAGAAATGAGAGTCACAGCTGAGGTGGGTTTGTATCATAGACAAAGCTGTAGATGAAACAATAAAATGTGTTTAATTCTTCATAGTGGTGGATAATTAAATAATGTTTAATTGCATCAGTCAATTAATCTGCAGATAATTTGATTTAATGTATCAGTTACATGTTTTATCGTCACAATGTCAAAATAATTATGGTGCAAAAAAGCTCAAATTAGAACTTAAAATGTCACATTTTGTCTCACCAAAAGTCCAAAAGATTTATTAGTTTAATGTATATTACTTACTAAGTATGAAAAAAAAGCAAACGGATGCTGCATTTTGTACTATGTCATAATGTATGGATGTTTTATTTACTGTTAAAGCCTTCACAGTCCTTCAACACACTTCAAAACAGTTGCATTACTGCATTTTCGTTGTTGGCAGACAACTAAATTAAATGACTGATGAAGTTTCCAGTCTGCAGCGTTTCCTCCAGAACCTCAACGTCTCTGATGTTGCGTTTAAAATACGTGATAGCTTTGACACCAATAGAAAACACATTAGCCTCAGTGTGATGCAAGTGATGTTCCTCAGGAATTAAAATAAACAAACACCTCAAGGAGATCAGTTTCCCCAATAAATTCAGTGTTTGGGGCAATCAGATTAGAGGCTGAAGTCATTTCATATCAGATGAGGCAATAAAAACACCATGTATTTATTTCCTCATATTGGTGGATAATTAAATGATGTTTTATTGTAGAGACTGTTGTAACCCATCACAAGTTTCTTTCTGCAAAGGTCCACTTTTATTTTTAATCCTACATTTAAATAGACCCACAACTCTAAATGAAGTGTAAACTGGGTAAATATACAATTGCAACAACAAGTGAATCAGTACAACACAGTGCTTTGTTTATGTTATTTCACACTATCTCAGGAGATGTATGTGTGCATGCTACTTTTTCTTTTATTCTTACTTATGCATGTTTGTTTTTGAATATTTGGCTAAAAGATCCATTAATTATTAATTATCCAGTGCTATGTTTAACACTGACAGGCAATGCTTTGTTTCAGCATGTGAAGGACAATGCTTTATTTACCTTGACAAAAAGACAAAAAGGTATGTTGACATGACAATGGCTCAGCATTAAAAAATCTCAGATTTTAAATGGCAGACAGAATATTTGAAAAATCAATCTACATTTTAGGCTTTGGAATAAAAAATTGCAACCAAAGAAGGTTGAAAGATTTGACACTTCAGCTCTACACCTCCTAACACTGTTAATATAATAATAACCATTATGCAAGATAAGAGAGATGAAACACTGAGCTTAGCTGAGGCTCTTCTGAGGGCCATGTGAGAGGAACAGTGGAATAAGAAGTGTAATCTTCTCCTCTTATCTCCAACAACCCCCCTCCACACTCACACACACATTAGCATCTGTTATCTGACAATTATCATATACATCAGTCAACACCTGTTTCACTTAACCTAGTTTAATTAGGGCCATTGAAACGTTGCGCTTCTCTCAAAACAAAACCATCCGACATGTAAAAGGCCAGTTTGTTATGGCTCAGCCAATAAATTAACAAATAAAAAAAGAAATTCCCCTGAGGTCCGAGAGCCTGAATGACAACTAGCGCTGCTTAGAATAATTTTCTTCATTATTCTATGAAGGAAATGCAGTAGGTTGATAATCCTGGAGGATGGAACAAATCGTGTAGCGACACTTTTACGAGTGCGTAAAACAGAGTTTAATTTGTTTATTCGCGTAATTTAACACTGCTGAGATGGTTAATTCAATCCGCAAAAACTACAGATGTGAAGGTGATGAAGTGTCAGCAGACACTGGCGGGATGTTGTTAACTGAATTTAGGCCATTTTATAAACCCTCCGCCGATTAGTGGCAGACATGCGAGGTGTTAAATTCGTCCAAAAAAAGAAAAAAAAAATGACATCAAACTGCATGTGTAAGCTACATGTCGAAAAAGGATAAAAGAGGAAACAAACAGTAAAACTGATACAGTAAAAAATAAAAAACACATATGTTGCCTCGAAAATATTTTTTTGGTTTGTTTTGTTTTCTTTATGAGCTGAAAAATTATAAGGAAGTACTACAATTAAAATATAAATAATGATACTCCGCATGAGAAAAGTTCTATGACAAAAATATGAGATGTTCGATTGTTTCTTGGAGCTGGATTCAAAGACAGAGTTGCATTTGAATTGAAACTTCAGTTCTCTCTGTGTTGCGCTAAGTAGCACATATCTAGCCTCTCCACCAAAACGCTAAAAGGAACAGCGGAGAGCTTCTTTGATGGGATTTGTTGCCAGTGAAAGCTGCGAGTCTTTTGAACGGAGCTGTCAGTCACGACCAGTGGGACCTCCCCCCGCAGACACACGCTGGCAGCTGGCTCTATATAAACAGATCCAGGAGGGCTGGACTGCCACACAGACACGACTAGCTGGGACGCAGGAAACATGCCCGCATCGCAAAGTGGAATTGGCAGCTTTTTCTTGGAGCGGAACGTCAGCATGCCGACTGGATATCAGATCCCGGTGCTGGGATGCCCGCCGGCGGTGCAGCAGCAGCAGCAGGCTCAGCACCTGGCAGCCATGGCAGCTGGAGTTCCCTTAACTTACTCAGGACTACAGGGATACAACTTCATCCCTTACCCACACCACAGGCACATCACGCACATGGTGAGTCGATCATTTTCTTGCATGAAAGAATCACGTGGAATTAATACAACCTGCTTTTAACTAAACGGACCCACTACGAAGTACTGAAGTTATGTTGCCGCTGAAAACTTTTTCGTTTAGAATTAACAATTCTTTCTGAAAGTACATGTTGATTTTTTACGCTCTGTGTCAGGTGGATAAAGCCGTGCGTAATTGCGCACAGTCGATACTTTCCTCGCCCCTAACTCTCCTCTTCTATTTTCCAGAACAACGGTTTCGACTTGAAGGCCGCCTCACCCTACCATCACGCGCTCATGGCTCGTGGGGGGGCTTTCTACGCCCCATACCGCCCCGGAGCCGCAGAGGATCCCGGAAGGGTCGCCAAAGTGGCCACAAGGGAGAGCACCGGGGCGCTGAAGGCCTGGCTGAACGAGCACCTGAAGAACCCGTATCCGACCAAGGGCGAGAAAATCATGCTCGCAATCATCACCAAAATGAGCCTGACGCAGGTCTCCACCTGGTTCGCCAACGCGAGGCGGCGCCTGAAGAAGGAGAACCGGGTCAGCTGGGCCTGCAAGGGGAAATCAGATGAGGAGGACGATGAGCAGGAGGGCGAGAGCGACGACGCGGACGGCTCCTTGCAGAACTGTCACCTGGATGAGCGCGATGAGGAAGAGGCTCAAAGTGACCGTGCAGACACCGACGAGCACGTGGACAGCGCGTTGGACAGTTCAGCGTCTGTGGACGCGCGGCTGGAGATGTCACAGCAGCCGAGCCGCGAGCAGGAAGACTCAGAACTTGCACTTGTGAAGAAAGTTGAAAAGAGTGACTCTGACCACACGATATCCGCTTTGGAGAGTAAAGAAAACATCCAGAAACCCAAAATCTGGTCTTTGGCAGAAACAGCCACATCAGACACTGTGAAGAAACCTCTGGACTCTATTTACCACCCGGCAGGGAAACTGTGGGCAGAGTGGGCTTCAAGAAACGGGCTGTTTGTCCCTTCATGTTACACAGCTCATGAAGTTGTCTAAACCGGTTTCAGACACAAATTAGAGACATTTCTGCCACATCCTTTGCACTTTAAACTCTCAAGCCTCAGGGATTTGGTCGCCGACTCCTGAAGTTTGCAGTGAAATTAAAATCTGTTGTGAGACCAAAGATTAAACATGTTACTGTAAATAAATGTAGAAGTATTTTTCCACCACCAACATGTAAATTATGTCTCCCTTGTCTATTCGTGAAGAAATATTTTTGCTTAAATAAAGTTCAGCTTCTAGTGAAATCCTCAAGTGTTTTACTGGTCTGTTTTGGCTTTGAGGCAATGATACATTTAGACAGCTTTGTTTTTCCCTTTTTCATTAAAAAAAAAAAAAAGCTTCAATAAGTAGCATCGGGCTGCAGCTATTACTTTTATGGTCACAGGGAAGTAAAGAAACCTAAAAAAATATCCACATTTAAGCAGCTGTAATCAGGGAATTTTGACTTCACGCATTTAAACACACTTAATTATCAAAAACATTGCACAAGAATGTAAAAGTTTGCACCTAATCAATGTATCTTTGCAGCTCTAGTGCCGAATCTGAAGGTTAATTCTCATGTAAAACCAAAAACAGAGGGCTCAATCATGCAAATTGGATGATTACAAGGAGGGCATTGCTTTGCATATCAAACCCAAATTAAATCTCCTCAAACATGTTTTAGGTCAGCCTGTTGTGTAATCCTGCTTTTATGCTTTGAAAAAATCCTGAATTTCTGTGAGGTTTCAACTTGATGTTTGGGGTTTACTTGAGCTATTTTATCCTCAGGAAGAATATCCATTTATTTTAGATGAGGTGGCGGCAGCAGCAGGCCCTCAGGTCAGGGCTAAGGTTTCAGGGCTCGCAGAGGGACCCTTACTATCAATCTCACAGGTTTCCATGTAAATTCAAAGGGCTGTACCTCCATTAATCCGCGGATAATGAGAAAACCCCTGGGAGCGCTTCTGCCTTGTCTTATGGCCTCACCTCTTCATGCAAATCCCTACAAACAGGAACACACAGAGGGCAGATTAGCTCTTATCTGAGCCTCTTTTCTCACAAACAGATGACTATAACACAATATCATGTCAAGAAACGTCAAATGTTTAGAGCCACTGATAAAAAGATGGAGGAAGAGAACACCTGTATACTTAATATGGAAGAGTGTAAGACTGGATGGATGTTCAGAGAGAGTCTAACAGCACATGCATCGATTCCTCCTCGTGTTCAACTAAAAAAAAAGTATTATCATGATTTCTAACACCAAGATGTGTCTAGCTTCACGGAGCAAGCCTGAGAAACTGACCAATTATAAGAATATATCATGGATGAAAGGACTCGTGTCTCAAGAATACTTTACAGGCACCTTTAAAAACAGAAAATAATTAAACAAGTTTCATGATTTCGAATGCTGCTGCTCCAATCAACCAAGACCAAGAAAGTGGATCACAAAACTCCAGCTCTGAGGCCTTTACACCGACTTCCTGTTTCAAATACTAAAGGACTGAATGGATTTAGGGCCAAAATACTTTTCTGATTTCTTAATACAGTATGAGCTAACCAAAGCTTTCAGTTTGCTTGGGCCGGACTGCAAAACAAACAAACAAACACAATATCACCCATTCATTTCTTACTCTGCCCTGTAACTCTTCTTCTTGTGAGATACTGGTTATATATACTTATTTAAATTCTCCTGTAAAATGTCCTAAACTTAAATGTGCTATTTTATGTAATTGTCTCAATAATTTGTATTGTTTGGTGTAAAGCACTTTGAAGTGTTTTGTTGCTGAAGTGATCCAAGTAAAAATTACTTGCTTTATCATCAATGCAATGTTCAGACATGTTGGGAAAAAAAATGTGTCGATAACACAACCCCAAAAATAATAAAAGCTTAACTAAGCCAAGACAAAAAGACTGGAGCAAATATCTGCAAATGATTGAATTAGCTTGTGAAACACTATTATTAAGGCCTGTATCTACTTGCTGTTTGCTTTGTTTTGTTTGGGTTTATTCTTTAATAGTACTTTATGAAACTTTTCTACTCTTCATGTTTACCTGTCAGATTAAAAGACTAGTTTTTCAGCAGAGTCACTGCAGAGACGCTGTGCTGAGCTCAAATGCAAACCGCCTACAGTTAACCTCTGGCGCCCCCCTGAGGAGCTCAAGAGTAACTACAGCTCCATTAATTCCACTGCACGAGGTGTTCAATCTGTGTTGAGAGGCGATAATGGCAGGTACATGACATATTTTGCATATTATAATACAGTTAAACCCTTGACACACATATATAATATTTGCTATATTCACTGGGACTTACCCTTTACGAGGATATACTTATTTCCGACGTCCACAGCGTAAAACGTCCATAAATCCGCTTCGAAATCATTGATGCTCCTTATTACTCCCGAACTTGCCTGAGAAACTTCATGTTTTTAGATTTTCCTTAGAATCAAACCATTCTCGTAAAAAGTTGTCCGTAAATTCATGTGTTGAACGCAAACAGGGACTTTCTGCAGTTAGTTCGGCTTACTTTTAAGATTTAAATTCTCCCTAATTGAAACAAGCATGATGAAAAAGGAGTTCTAAGTTGTAGCACCTCTCTCTGGATCCATTGGGATGTGACACTTCCTCTTTAAATCCCCCCACGGCATTATGGGAACTGACACATTTGACAGACAAAATTCCAACTCTGAAATGGGGGATTTATTTCAGACCAGTGTGGTTTCTGTTCATCCAGCAACATGTAATAGAATTTGTTAGATATCCCACTGGAAACTTACAAAAAAAGTTTTTTTTCTTTTAAGAAGGTAAAACAGCAGATTATATCCAGTGAAACTACTTAAAAAAAAAAAAGTGCCATAAATGTCAATTGTTCTGTCTGTATGTTACAATCTGAAAACTTGTTTCCTCCTTTCAGTCTTGTAAATTTAAATATGAGCTTTGCATACATTTATATTGATGTGTAGGTTACAAAGAAGATTTTGCTATTTGCTAGAGAAATAGCATATTTAATATGATTATGGTGATGATGTTCTTTTTAACCTTGTTTACCTCTAATTCTATATTGAATTTATACGTCAACTATTTCTCCCTCATGAAACAAAAATAAAGCTATCAAAACAATAAATGTATGTAATACCCCTAACACTTTTAAAACGATCCTGGTGTAATATTCATCTTGTTAGATACCAGATTATTTTTCTGAATTATTCATTTTTATGTGTATGATTGGTTTTGTTATTATTTTATTATATTGTATTTTTTAATCAACAAAATATGAAGGACAAAAATAGTTAATTAAAACTTGATTTCTTTGAAGGATTTGTTTTATTTTCAACTTACTTAAAACAGATGGCATTTGTATTCGCCTGGTTTGCTATTTAGTTATTTGATTATTTTCTTTGCTGGTATTTATCATTGCCATTATATGCCACTTAATGGTAAATAAATTAAAAAAATAGACACAATAACCAAGACCAGAAAAAAAACACTACCATTTAACATTCAAAACATTTTTATGCATATAAGAAGGCTTTTAAATTACATGCTGTTCTCATCCACTAATATCTCCCAAACATATATTTGTGCAAATATATACAAAAGTGTTTTCAGGGATCAAAACAAAAGTGGACAACTTTAAAAAATACAAATAAAAACATTATAAACAATCAAAAATCCGGAAACAAATGCAGCCAAGCCGTCACACTGGCTTCTAACATTGTTACACTACGTCAGCATTTGAACACAGTTTCATGTTTACACTAATGGATTCTATACACAAACTTATGTACAAGAGAAACAACAAACAGGCTACATGAGAAATGATCTGGGTGACAGCAGCTGGTTTCAGTCTGTGAACGTCTGCGGCTGTGATTCCTGTCGGGAGAGGATCGACGACTTCCCGATCTCCTGAGTCACAAATTTGCCGTTATCAGAAAAAAGCACATCCGATGACACCTCCTGGCTGGGCTGATCCTCGACGTTCTCCTCCGGTAACCCTGCGCCGCCCTCGTCCCGTGAGGACTGCGATATCGGCATCATGGACTCTTCCTCGCCATTATCTGTTGGGTATGTCGCCACCACTTCTCTCAGTGGCTCCCTCTTTTCTCCCCAACAGGATCCAACGCAGTTCTACCAGAGTGAAATGGTGTTAAAATGCATGAATATGAATGTGGAATATCACGTCTTTAGTTGTCGGGCTGTTAAGTGTCTCTTTACCAGATCAAGGTCAACAGTATGAGTTTGTCTCTGTTCTGAATGAATCACTTTACTTCCACATAAATGCAAAACCTGTTTTTTTTCCATTATGTTGCATACAATTTAAAAAAAGGTGTTTTTTTCTAATTTAAATTTTATAATTTCTACCTAAGCTCCTATATTAAACAATGTAGATAAAATAGCCCAATTAATACATGAGATCACACTTTTTCTATCTCCTTT
>JAOWBC010001714.1:23333336-23343802 GCA_028566105.1 Hypoplectrus providencianus
AAACACACTGCAGAGAGAAAGTTTCATGTGCAAACATTTTGGCTGTTTTCTGACAAAATATCACTGGATTCATTTCAGTTTACTACAAAGGATAAAAAGTCATATTTACCTTTACCTTTCTTTGTTGTTCACCTTTACAGAACACTGATGAAAGAATAACAGAGAACATAAGTGAGTTACTCAATTTAAACTCATTGAATATTTTAAAAGAGAGAGCATTTAGAGCAAAGCGTACCTCCGAATAGCAAAAACACAAGAACAGCTACAAAAAGAAGAACCGCGAACACAGAACCCACAGCGATCCCGACTACATGGTTCCGTGGGGTTATCTCTGCAAGAGAGGAGAAAGAAATGAAAACATTAACAACACATCGATCCTTTAAGCAAGACACAATTTATCACCCAAAATAAAAAAAAGATTATTAATGCATGTTAAGAATATTACACCAGGAAATTGTTTTTACAGCATATTCCTGCCACACATTTGCATTTTTTTCGGAGCAAATAGAATTTAGAAGCTGTGAAGATTTTCAGGAAGTTCCTAAAAACAGCGATTCTTCAGCCGCTGAAACACAGTGGAGTCTACACACAATGTAGTGTAAACAGTGTGTAGGTGAAAGCTTTTAATCCCACACTGTAAACCACAGACCAACACATTTATGAGCCGCACAATCTCTTCGCCTCCACAGTTTCGTTTTTCAGCGAGTCGCAGCTCACCACACAGCTGCAGATGGCAGGACAGCTAAAAGTGAGAAACCTTGAAATGCAGCCGCCCACACACAACTCACCGCAGATGTTGTCAGATTTGTCCGTCCCGCTTTGTCGAAGTTGGGATCCTCTCTCACATCTGCAAAGATCGTCGCACAGTTAAAGGATGATCTCAGGTTTGTTATTGTGCTCAAAAGAGTCACATCCAGGTGATTTTTTTATTGTCCTGAAGTTTTCAGTTTCACTTCTATTTAAGCATCCTGAGAGTGTTGGTGAATTAAGGGCTCTGTTAAACTAACAATAACTTATGAGCAGAGATAGCATTATTTTAAAAACACAAAAAGCCATCCTGCTATGGGCCTGGTTTAAAATTTCTTATATTGATATGTTACAGCCAACAAGCCTCCATGAGATCATCACAAAGGTTGTGTCATTCTCCTTAAAGGGACAGTTCACCACACCCTTTCTCTGAGCTGTACTATGAATCATTCTAGATTGTTTTTCTGTGAGTTTTCTTTTCTTTAATATAACAGAGATTTAGAAATTGTGTAAAATGAATAATACTGTCCAGATCAATATCAGTATCACATTATTGTACAATGATACACACTGTGTGTGTTACTATCATAACTATCCTGTTCATCATCCTGTGCAACTAAACTTGGATAACATAAAAAACAATTTCATATCCAAGGTGGGAAAAAAAACTACCCTGACCAAGAGGTGACGAAATCCACTTCCCAGCACCTTTTTAATTTCACTGGTTAATATGTTACATCCTATTTGTTTAGAATGACACTTTTTGGATTTACGGGTGGATTTACGCTGAACAGTGTCCTGATATTCTGCTGGTTTAAGACTTGATATTTAACGCACTAATAAAAGAGTGTTATCGGTCAGCTTTCCCGAATTATTTCCTTCAACAGTGACTTTTAAATTAAAATAAAGTAAAAAACATCTTCCATGTTTATGTTTATCTCTGATCAGTCAGGATGAAAAATGCTGGTGCTCTAATGAATGTCTGTCAAAACACAAAAGCGGACAGTAAAAAGTTAAACTCACTCCATTGTCCATTTCTGGCAGACACTGTCCCACGCGGTGTGGATGGAAAATGTGCCATGAGGACATGTCTTACACACGGTGTCGTGCGTATGGTTCCCTGAAAGAAAAGTGTGATGGGTTCAGTGCTTTGTGAAAGTAAAGCTGATTGGTGTTTATATTCAGAGTAATTCAAACACTTGGTACCTCTGGGCTGAGCCTCGTATCCTGGTGGACAGTTGGTGTGGGGGATGCAGGTGATGCAGGCCCTGCTGGAGCAGTGGAAGCCCTCTTTGCACACACAGCTGCTTCGTACCTTCTTGGTCTTAACGACGGGAACCTTAAAGTTTTTATCTGAAAGAAGAACAGACAGTTTCACGTCGTGCTACATGAAACTAAAGTCGCTCGGTTTAGTTTAATTTCTCACAAGTTCTTACTTGTGTCGCAGTACGGCTGAAGCTGGCACTTTGTTTCCTTTGTGTATTTATCCTGATATTCGTTGTCCCCACACTCTGTGCACTCAGGCTCCAGACAAGTGCCGAAAGGCGACTTTTTGGTCCCTGAAAAACAAAGAAGTGTGGTTTTATAGTAAAGAAAAAAGCAGAACTGTGCAGACTTAAATAATTTGGTTCATTCTGTAGTTTTGTCTCATTTTGTAGAATTTGTCTGCTTGGTGAATAGATTCTAATCAATAGGAAAAGGTGCCTGAAGGAACAGTTTAACTTCTAAAAACATCTCATCAACTCTAATATTAACTCTCCCTGGATGTGGCTTCGTAATTAACAGGCGGCTATAGAGTCGTATTGATTTTATCCTTCAAGTCTTGGCAAGAAATCAAATTTTCCAAAATACTGAACTATACCTTTAAAGTGCTGTGGATGTTAGGATTGGAAAAGTGAAAGAGAAACCAGCAAAGGAAAACAGGATAATGAATTACAGCAAGAGTCACTGTTTTAGTTTCAGTCTTACCATCTTTGTCATCTACAAAGATAAATATGATGTTTATTTAACTCATGTAGCTGTGAAAGGAAGTCACAACATTTTACACCTTGTTCATGTTCTGTCTTTCAGGAGGATTTTCCCCAAGTTTTCCAACTCCCCAACAATAAATGAAACAGAAAGAACACAAAGAGAGCAGAGGATGTGTGTTTCTGTACCTGGACCACACATTTTGCAGCAGTCGTGGCCGTCCTCATATTCAGTCAGGGGGTCGCAGTGAGGCTGAGCAGCGGTCATCCCCTGCAAAACAACCACAGGGTGATTGATTAGTTTGGTCTGTTTTGGGTTTGTCTGAATTTGGTCATCCACAACAAACACTTCAAAATGTTTATTTCAGGTAAGCTGACGTTATGTAGGCTGAAACACCTTTTTCAATATTTGTGTTAAAATATGTAGTTGACAATTCAATATGTTCATTTTTTTCTTTTAAAATACATTTTTCTTTATAACAAAGAACATGTTAAACCGTTCCAGAATTAAATGTTCATTTTGGCCTATCAAAGAAATCTTTTTACATTGTTTTGTTGTATCTTTCACTAATGGTGAACCACTTAACTGAGAGTTAGATGAACCACCCTAGTAAAGTAATACTATATCTTCTTCACAACAGACACAGAAGAATTATGACATCAAACGCATATTACCCTTCATTCTCAGGACATATCTGCATCCTCAGTGATCACTTAATTAACTGAACTTTGTTTCTATGGTGGACATGTCTTTACTTGCCTTTCATCTGCTACTTTAAACAAATCAAGACAGTATGCACTAGCTTATATATGACTGTCTTTAACCAAATTACTTTTACATCCGACTGATACATTTTTTTCTTTATTTCAAAACAGTTGTGGTTTCTTCTGTCTGCAGTGATGGTGGGTTTTTTCTCTGTCACGGCTGCTGCCTCACTTCCTCTAACAGCAACAGTAAGGGGCGTGGTGGAAAGTACCAAACATTCAAAAGCTGTTCACTCTGAAACTGGCAGCCAGGTTGTTTTTGCTCTTTTTCTCATTTTACAGCCATTAATATCATTATCTACGCGCATCATGCGTTAAAAAAGTCACGTGGTTTCTCTGTCCCCTCGCTGCAGCGACGAAAACGAAAGTGAAAGTAACTTTTAACAGACCTTAGTCATTGGGCGTTAGCTGAAATAATATGCTCAATTTTGACCAAAGTATCACATGAAACACTTCTGAGCAAAAAAAAAATTTAAAAAAAGGATAGAATTAACGTAAAGTGGCGTAGATTATAGCCAACAACCACATGTTAAACAGTAACTGCAGCTAATGCAGTTATCCCAGACTATTTTTTTTTTTTTACAACGTAATAAGAAGAATAATTCTCGTACTCACCGTATAATCCCACATGACCATTCCCAGCAGGAGCAGCAGTAAATGCATGTTCATGAGGTGTGTTTGCTTCATGTTGGGGCTCCTCTCGCGCTTCATCTGTCTGCTGTCTCGCACTTCATCTGTCTACTGTCACGCGCTTATCTCCCCTGCTCTATAACCAACGCGTGGGAGGAGCCGCATGAGGGTATTTCCTGTGTGACGTTTTGCATTTGACCATTTTCTGTAAGTGAGTCGGTTTGTTGGCTGTTTGTCCAGTTGTCACATTATTCCCAATTATACTCCAGACACGAAATGAAACTTTAAGGTGGATTTGGACTAGAATATTAAAGGTCAGTAAATATCAGTGGTCATTAAAGTGTCTTTGACTTGGAAGTGAAAGTATCACAAATCAAATGCAAGTAGAAGTATCTTATACTATATAATACTTCTGTATTTAAATTAAGTAAAATAAGTGTTTCCATGAGGAAAAATACACATTTTTAGGACGGATGTAAACAATCTATATTCTATATTCATACAATACAAAAGTTCCACAGTTTCAGTGTGTTTGTACTGTATTCAATGAATATTGGTAATAGAGAATTTGCAGATGTTTAAAGGTTTTACCTGCCTTGTCACAGTGTCCCAACTCTGTTTTGTATCACTGAGCATTAACGTGAGGACCGTGTAGCTGTTGCAGTTTGCCAACATCAGGCTAATTTTTTTGTACTTTTTAAAATGTGTCATCTTGTTTAATATACAGCACCCCATTTTATTTAATGAATTTGTTGTATATTTTGTATGTAAAATGTTGATCCATGAAGAAAGCACTGTTAGCTGGAAAAACGTGTAAAATGAAGAAAATAAAGCCAATGTTATCTGGAAGTAGAACCATAAAGTGGGAATACCCAACAAAGTTTGTCATATGTACGTAAGTATAGAAAACTGCTAGTAATAATTTTATTATAATTACTTGGTGCATTTTTAAAAGATATGAAGGTTTATATCACAGAAATGGAATGTGTGTACATTTTTGTGTTTAATCCACTGATAATCCACTGCTGGGGGTTATTTAAAGTCTGTAAAGGTTTTATTCCCAAATCTACATTGCTTCTACCAAAATTTTCAGTATGACACATTTAACTGTATTGTTTCCCTGTCACACCTGTTGTGCTGTACAGCATCAAACTAGACTCGAATAAGGGATTCCCCAAAAAGGTTTCATTAGTGGGGGATTCCCATATTATGGTCATGATGTAACTGCTGGTGAAGGCTGAGCTCTGTTGTGTTCAGACGTGTGTACTGACCATTTCAGTGCTTAGTCAAGTTGTTTACTATAAGCGGATCTAACCAGCTGCCGGAAGAATTTGTTAATTTGTTGCGTGTTTATTCAAGCAATTATGGCACATGTGGCCGGTGCAGCCAGAAAGCATGCGCGCTTAGTTTTTCACAACCTTTTCCAGGCTGAAATATTATTTTAGCAAAAATTAGAGTGTCCTTTTGTGTGCACACATTGACAATAAAGCCATTTAAAAAAACACCATTTATTTAGTATTATTGAGTATTTACATTAAGACCCCTCCGAACTTTGTACTTTTCCCTCATGTCAGACTACAGGTTTTCTAAAATAATATTTTAATCTTCTTACCTATATGCCATTACTGGTTGTGCAATTTCTTCCCATTCCTACCAGTCTGCCTGTGAGAGGTGTGTTATTTTTTTAAATTTGTGTCTTACTTTCTCTTATGTTCTGACATTTATGTGTGTGTGTGTGTGTGTGTGTGTGTGTGTGTGTATAATTATCTCTAGACATGTATATCTCTCTTCTTACATACAAAAGTATGACTTATTTTTTCAGGAGTCAAATATTAAGTACAAATACATTTTCAGTAAGCAGACTTCTCAAACAGTTTTGCTGAAAGTCGTGTAGAATGGTTGATATTAATAGCTACCAAGCAGCACTAACGTTGTTGTTAAATTCACCTTTTATCTGTGAAGTCCCTCAGTCTGTCTGTTAAATGTGGTGATACTTTTTACTTGTTGTCGGAGAGTAATTATTTGCTTGTCACATGGGTGCAAAGATATCAGAAAACAGCAACGATAGGGAAAAAAAAGACGACTCACTCACCCTTGCTCTACCATTCTGCCCCACTTTTTCCATTTAAATAAGTTGATATAAGACTTTATTTAGATAATGATACTTAAAACACAAGAAAGAAAGCTGTCAAAAACAAAAGAGAGGCCTCAATTTTAATATATTAAAAAATACATGATATATATTTTATTTAATACATCATTGAAAAAGAATGCTAAAAGAGTATGTTTTTTTTGAAGATTCTGCATTTATCTCAAGATTATCCAGACATTCAGTATCAGGTATCAGCAGTATTGTTTATATATATATATATATATATATATATATATAATCTTATATTTTTATGTGAGTAATCATTTTGAGAATAAAATAATCAGTAGAAAAACAAAATAAAACATAAAGGCCTTACAACCTTTGTATCTGTCACAGTTCACTTAATGTCTCTCTGTGTTTGTAGGGCAGCATTTGGATTTTAATCCAAAAAGATAAAAAGGTGAAAAGTTCACATTTTGTTTGGAGTTTGGAGGTGACTTTATAACACAACTGTGTTGCTTTAGTATTTTACATGTGTATAGGTAACTATGTTCAGATTTGAAAGATATATACTCTATTATTGTCATTTATTACAAGATTATAGGTATTGGGAAATACTGATTTTTTGTTAGCCCTCTCTTCTGGGTAAAAAAAACAAAAAAAAAAACAGGTCGAGCAGCAGATAAGGCACATTGTCCTGCAAGTGGAGACATGTTAACTGACTGGAAATGTTTGCGGTTTGGCAGTGAAAGCCTGTTTGTGGCTGTGGGAGTGGCGGAGCAGCCGCTGTACCTGCCTCACCTAGTGAAACCGGAGCTGAGGAGGGCGGTGGTTACAAAGAGTGACACAAATCAAAGCACTTCTGCTCTGCTCCGGGCTGGGAAGCAGATCGGTGTAAAAAAACCAAAACATCTTTCATATGTTTGCTGTAATCGAGGAGAACTTTCACTGACTGAGGCGTTGCATTGGCTTTCCTGTGAAATCGAACCAGTCATGATGCCAAATTTAGGATCAAAGAAGAAGGACATACTGTCCAGAATGGACAAATACACTGAAGACTTGCCACAGGTAAGATTTCAGTTCATATACTTATGAAAGCAAGCCTCAACCAAAGTTATGGTAAAAGCAAGAGTCCAATTCTTATATATACGACTGTGAAAGTTTGATCAGTGCTTCTACAGATCAGTCCTCTTGTTTTCATTAACATCACGTCTGCGCTGCGAGGCGAGACAAAGTTTTGGTACGAGGGAAGTATTTCTTACTTCCTCAATTTAACCTGACTTCCCTGCTGTTAGAAGTTTCCCACAGTGGAGCACCTACAGTGTTTACTCAGAACTATGACCGACATTGACTCATTTAAGGAAGACTTCCTGTAATTGCGTCTATCAAACAGATGCAGATGCTGCAGTGGTTCCTCTTTACAGTTCCAGTGAGCTGAGGCTGACTAATATTGTCATTCTTATCAGCCATCATACATAATCTAAAAGAACACCTAAGCTGTGCTTTGGTGAAATATAGCTGAAACAGAATGCTGCGTGACAGCTAAATGGGGGAGCATGAAAGCCCTAAAGGAGGTTTGAAATGGCTTTGTAGTAGAACTGTTTGTTTACAAAGTGCAACACTTTAAAGAAGTAGATTTTTTCTACACTACCATGCATATTTTGGGAAATATTTCACAGAATTGTTCACAGAGTGAGCTGACTTCACAAGCTCTTAAATATAATAGCATAAACATAAAGAAAATGGACCTCTGACTTCCCACATACAATTTATCTTTATCTGCTTTTTGTATTTTCAGTTGAGCAATGAGATGCAGCTGAGCATCATGCTGAGGGTGAAGAGTGGAGAGCTGTCCATCGAGGACGCTCTGAACCAGGCCAGGAAGGACGGGAAGCAGCTGCACAAACAGAAGAGCCAGGCTGAAGAGGTACCGGCTTTTAGAGACCCCACATGTCATGGCGTTTATTTTTCCAACTGTCATGACAATTTTGCATGAAATGGTCAATTTGTTCCCAACTTTTAACAATGATGTATTCAGGGTCCCCAGGTTACATCACACAATTGCAGTCTTTATAGTTTTAACAGACAGAATAGGATAGATAGTTAAATGTTCACATCATATCACACACTATCAGAAAGCAAGGTACACTTTGCTGGTCAATTTTAAAGGAGACACTGATTTCCTCACAGACTCATTTTTTGTTTTACACAAGATGCAATTCTCCTAAACTGATATAAATCTCCATTTTTTTTTCAAGATGACACTGTTTAAAACTAATAATGTTTCGGGAAAAAAAACAAGTTACCACTCTGCTATGCTGGCTGTGTCTGGCAGTCGTTAGTAGCTGTCCTATGAGGGTGAAATATATTATTATATTATATTATATTTTCTGGGTTGTAATGCAAAGTTCTCATGATGACCTGAGTTTGAATGCAGTTTTCCTTTACTTTGAGGAAAATGGGGGACTTGGAGTTTGGTACTGAGTATGTTGTGCACTTTTACTTGAAACAGCTGCAGGAAACAACATTATGAGAGCCGTGAAAAGGAACAAAGGCTGTTAGGCTGTAAAACAAGGAGCAGAGAGACGCTCGTGTTATGTTTACAACATCCTCCATCTCCACAGCACATACACAGTTAAAGTTGTATCGATATTCTCATCAAACTCTCTGCCACATAGACATGTAATCAGTTGAAGCTTGATTTAATGAAAGTTGGGGTGCTCTTTGAAACATAAACAAACCAAATCCAATTGTTTGTTAATCCTTTGTGACATATATTAGGCCTTACAGTCCTTCTGCTATAAGCTCGCTCTTTTTAACCATTCCTCTCCTGCTAAAAGCTACGCGGGCAGGTTAGTTTTAAGAGGTTAATGTTCAAACTGATAAACTTTTTATGTTCATAAATCTAAATTTTTATTTACCACAGATTTTCCTTGGATATATATTTGCATCTTGTAGTTTTTCATGAATGACCTACTTAAGAACTTGAAGATGGAGGAAACCTGTCTTGTAAGATGACAGGCTTGGTCCCAATTGTCCTCCTCTGCTCCTTAAACAATGTTACCTTTAATAAGCTGCTCAGCCTGCTGGATCAGTTCGAAAATAAATCTGTCGGAGACCAGTTTGAATTGAATAGAGGGATTTCTATGAGGGAATGTAGCAGTGTTTGATTTACGATTTACCAGCAAACGGACAAAAGGTGCTGTCCTTAAAATTGCCATTTCACATTAGCATGTCATGCTGATACTTCTTGTTCACTAAGAAGGGGTTTTCCCATTTGGTTTTCCCATCTGACTTTTGTTCATTTTTGGCTGTTGTTGCAGGAAACAAAACCCTCACAGTACAACTTCAGTGTTCACAAGCACGGTCGCTACAGGTGGCAGAAGCGGGTCCTTCAGGTGAGTTTAACTAAACTAGCAACAGGAAGCTCACACAGCCCTGCTAGCCGTAAAATGCTAACATGATGTTTACCTCTCATTATGAACAACCAGATTGATTTCAAGACAAAAATGCTGTGCAGCATTGAGAAAGGCATCATCAAGAGACAACTTCCCTTCTCCAGTGTCAAGAGTTGTGATGATGGAGTAGGTTCCCGCTTCTCCATTTCCTTCAAAGGACACCATGATTATGAATTGGAGGCCACTTCACTGGAAGACAAACACAAGGTGAATTTATGCTCAGAGTGGGAATATTTAAACTGTAAAAATAAACTACTACTTGTTAAACCGTAAAGCTTATATATATACTGAGTGCATTTCATTTGAACCTGTCATTCACATAAAAGAAATTTGTGCTAAGGAGTAATTCTTTGTTGCTTTGGGGTTAGTTGTTATTGACGCTTTCATTGGGGCTTTTTCTAACTGATTTATTATACTGATTCTCTATTTTTAAACAGATGATGCAGCTTGTGAATCAGATCATTTATGGCAACATATACAGTGATCCTGAAGAGGATAGCGCAGAAAAACAACAGCAGCCTCAAGCATCACAGAGTCTTCGGGAAGGGGTCCTGTTGCTGCACAGAGGCGGCCTGGCATCATTCAGATGGGTGAAGTACGGATGTGTCCTCGTTATTGTAAGGCTGCTGTTGCACAACAGATGTGCAGAAGCTATTGTAGCCAGATGTTCACTCCCACACCGTCAGTTAAAAATAAATGTTTTAATGAGGGTTTGTCTTGTGCTCACACTAGAAAGTGACAAAACTGAATCTCTCCTTGCAAAAGACTCTTAACAGTATTCTGCTTTGGGCAATAATATTTAGAGTA